>VDFB02281492.1:533560258-533713290 GCA_007258455.2 Sequoia sempervirens | reverse complement strand
AAAAATAAAAAAAGTGCCATTTAACTAAACAAATAAATAGCGCGAGCATGTTATGTGTTCCTGGATATGTTCACGAAGAAGCAAAAAATAGAAACTAATAAATAACATGAGTGTGTTATACTGTGTTCACGCGAGCGCATTATAACGTGCTCATGTTATAGTTTTCTTTGGGAATCCGTGAGCATTAGCTTTGGTATTTTCCTTAGAATACCAACCGAAAGGATTGGAGGGAATTCGCAATGACCAGAGACATGTTTTTTGCAAATTCTATTTTTTTTCACATAATCAGGTTCGTGCTCACCGTTAGGATTGTATTTGGTTCAATATTGACAAAATCGAACACATCGGTAATGTTAAGTTCTCTCTTAGCTTTCCAACGATTTTTTTTAATTTCTAACAATGTTAGGCCTTTCGTCCATAATTTCTTTTGTTTGTATGTCTATTTTTTTGTCAAAAAGCAGTGTTTGGTTTTTTTTCATTATAAATTAACCGTTGATCAAAATTTCAAATAAATTATATTTTTAGAAACTAGACTCCATTCTACAAATTTTATAAAAATAAAAATTAAAAAAAATCTATTACTTTCCAAAATTGGCAGGGGGAGCATGGCCATAATTTTTCTTTTTAGGAAGTCCCCACTTAGAAAATTAGTAAAAAATCAAATATTCATTAAAAAATTATCAAAAAAATTGTACATCAACTAGATGATATTAGCTAACTTCTAACCATAGTGATTTTAAAAATGTTGGGATTATGGATGCACAGTCCTTGAAGCTGCAGACTTCGATAGAGGACCTTTAAGCCAAGAAAGATAATCAACCACCCATAAAGTGTTGCAACTAGGCATGCACAATAGAGATTCTATATTGATATGATATGATTGATTACAAATGTACAAGATGCCTTGAATATATAGGCATGAGCTAAACCCTAATATGCATGAGATGTTGCCATGTGTCTTGATCTAACAACATGTGACAACATGTGAACCCTATCTAGATGATCATTAAATGAGGAGATAAGTTCTAGAAGGAATATCATCCCACCAAACAAGGAAGGGAATATTATCCTATTTATTAAATGATTTATCTAATAATGTAACCTAGGACTTAATTATAATTGGATGCAAGACCTAAGTTAACTTATGCTAGTGTAATAATTAATTAATTACACCAACACCCCCCATAAGTATAACTTAGGGAGGAAAATGCAATGATTATGAAAGATGACGATGGGTCCCGGCTACGAGGCCATGTTAGGTACCCGTGGACATGAAGATGCATAAAATCTCCCACAACCGGAGAAAAGGGGAAAACCCAATGGGAACAAAACCCCTCTCCAAAAAGGAGATGTAAATGCAGAAATGTGAGATAGGATGGGAAGGATGGAGGACTCCCAAATACCCCCCAACAACACCATCCATCACATGGATACAATACAATCAAAAGCCCCCCCATAGGGAGGAAAGGGAGACAAAATAGCCCCCCCAAAAGATGAGATCACCTGCAAAAAAGGTAAGTGTCTGAAGACAGAATAAGATCCAATGTCGACAAACAACTTGTCTCCCTTTCGGAAGAAACAAAACCAACTGCAAGTGGAGAGATGCTTCCCATTCCGGATAGGAATTGAAGGAAGGAAGGATGAAGGTGGATGATGGTGTCTATGAATGCTACTCAAATGTCTCCTTGCCTGATGAAGAAGAGGCCACAATCAATGAAGAGAGTGACAAACTAGGACGATGCAGAAACTAATGCTGAACAATATCCAAAGACAAAGATGTGATGGATATGATGGAGACTTGATAGCCCCCCCTGAATGAAGTGTCCTCAAAACCACTAAAAGAAGTTTGAAGCAAATCCAATGGTGGATGCTGAAGAAACTTCAAGTCCTGAATGGAAGGACAGGGAAGAAGTCTCAGATATGAAATCTTTGAATAGAGGAGTGATACCTCCTTAAGAATGTTCTCCAAACTTGTAGAAGTAGCCAAGTCAATGATTCCTAAAAAAAAGCCATCTTGTGATACCAAGTATGAAAAAATGAATGTGTCCTGATGGATGATGATGGTGGAAGCCTCAATCAATGAATCTGGACAAGGAATCATTGAATGTAAAGGGATACCAACTGTCTCTAATGAAGAAGAAGCACAGAAAGGAACCTTGTCAACCTCTTCGGAAAGATCAAGGCAATCAACCTCCTGCACAACAATATCATCATAGGGAACTTGATCTGAAGCAGGACATTCTAAATCATGACCATCGGTGAATGGTGGAGTATCTGAATCTCCATAGATCTCCCAAATCTTAGTCCAAAGAATGTGAGGACAATCACAATGATCGATAGCATTCAAAACATCACAATCAACTTGCATAGAAATGATCTCCAAAATAGTGTATCTACTGTAACTCCAAGCAAGTTCATGAATACCTTCACTTGGATGAGGAACAATACCAAATAGATGTGGCAACAAATCAAGTGAATGAAGATGGTGGCAGATCCCATCTCGCCATTACTGATAGTTAACCTCGTGCAACATAACTAGAGAAGGAGAGTAATATGCAAACCCCATAATGAAATTTCTCCACAAAAAACAAAGACACTGACATTCAACAACAAATAAAGACTTCCAAATATTATGTATAACTAAAATGATGCAACCCAGATCAAAAAATTATTTTCCCAAGCTTCAGAATAACCAGGGTATTGATTAAATGCACCAAATTAAAAAAAAATTCATGCAAGAGTACCTAGAGCTGAAACTGATTAGGGGATCTAGACTGATGAAAAAAGCTCTGAATCACCTTCCTCATGCTGCTGGAATCACTGAAATCTGATGAACGGTGGCGAAGATATGCAGCTTTGAGTCCAGATTAGGGTTTTGTCTTCAGTTGGATGTAGAATTTTCTGTGAGCAAAATTTCATATAACTGATGTCACCACTGGAAAGTACGCGAAATTCCCTTTCCGACAGTATATTGTTTACAAAAATTTGATACCCTGGGTGAAAGTTGTGATCAAATGAAAAAAATGCCTATTTGAGGCACTTGCAGGCTAATCTGGTGCAAAAAATAAGCACCCGGGCTTAAAAAAATAGCCCCCTCGGACTAAACCACGATCGCGAATGTGACCACATAGCTTATATTGGAAAAAAAAAGAAGAGCCTCCACCGGTGGCAGCGGGGCGGAGATCTCGGGTGGGGCCGCTGATGATGGTGGCGCCGCGCATAAAGTAAACCCTCTGTTTATTTGCAAACAACCGGCGGTCGTCGGCGGGGGTGTAACCGGCGGGAAAACAATGGCTGGTGGTTGGTACGGGTGACGGTTGGTAGGAGGAACATGACTATATCTCGGCCAGTGGGCGTCGGCGGGGGCCGAGGAAAGTACGGGGTCAGCGGGAAAACAAATCACCGACGACCGGTGGGGTCAGCCCCCCAAATGGGCCGACAAACGATACGTTCCTACCAAAGTAATGATTGCGGCCAATGGAACCTATCTGCAGACTGTGATTTAAATGGGCCGACAAAAATATGTGATTTTATTTTAAGATTTTTAAATATTGCAAAAAACAATTTAAAAATCAAAACAAATATTTATAAGCCGACCAATGTATTTATATTTTTGAATATTGCTTTAATAGCAATTCAAAAAAAAAATATGAGTGCCGATTTATATAATAAATCAAACCCTTATCAAAGCCGCAGAAGAAAAGTTTGTATGCCGACGGGAGAATAAAATAACAAATGCCGATGGAAAAATTGATGCCGACCAAGGATTTAAATACCAGTCGCTCCAAAAATATTTTTCAGAAACTATAGAAAAATAGTATTTTTGCAAAATAATAAAAAATATTAGCCCGATTTTCCTAAAACAAAAAGTGGCCTACTTATAAAAAAATTTTTCCTTAGAGGACAACTGACCGGGACGATTTTTTGCTGCAAATTGTACGGATAGTATGATTGATTTTGCAAACCCTAAAAAATACCTCTGAAGCTCCTGGGTTGATGTATCTGATTTTGATGAATGGGCAGGCGATCCTAGGGTTTCGAGGCCTTCTGAAGACAATGGCGAGCTTAGATCTAAGTCAATCTGCTTCAGAAACCAGCTTGATCCCCGGGTGGAAACAAGTAGCCTTCAATGGAAACCTTCAACCTACAAGAATCTCGCACACCAACTTTCTTGATCAAGGGTTGAAGTTTCACTGGAAAAGCTCTGATACCATGTTGGGATTATGGATGCACAGTCCTTGAAGCTACAGAATTCGATAGAGGACCTTTAATTGAGGAAAGATAATCAACCACCTAGAAAGTGTTGCAACTAGGCATGCACAATAGAGATTATATATTGATATGATATGATTGATTACAAATGTACAAGATGCCTTGAATATATAGGCATGAGCTAAACCCTAATATGCATGAGATGTTGCCATGTGTCTTGATCTAACAATATGTGACAACATGTGAACCCTATCTAGATGATCATTAAATGAGGAGATAAGTTCTAGAAGGAATCTTATCCCACCAAACAAGGAAGGGAATATTATCCTATTTATTAAATGATTTATCTAATAATGCAACCTAGGACTTAATTATAATTGGATGCAAGACCTAAGTTAACTTATGCTAGTGTAATAATTAATTAATTACACCAACAAAAAATACTAAAAAAAATTTCACCATGCTCAGGTCGTACAAGAGTTGCTATGTTATGTTTTTCTAAAAAAAATAACACCAATTTGTGTACATCCCACTTTTGAAACCCTTAATCTCAACCATTTTCAAAATAAATTAGTAGTTTAGAAAGTAGAATCAGAGCACTTTGATCCTTGTTTTTGTTCCATCTCAAAATTTTGAGTGTAACTATCCTCAATTTCACATCCAAGGTTAGCATTTCCTGATTTCAAAAAAAAAGTGGCCACTTAAGCCCCCTTTTTGGGAACCATCTTGGTGCACTTACCCCCTTTGCTCATTTGTAACACCATCCCTTTACCATTGAATATCTGCTAGACAAGAGCTTACTTTGAAAATCATAGAACAACACCACCTTGGCCTGCCCTCATTGCCTCCACTTTGTATGATCATTCTTGAGGAACTGCTGGTACAAATAAAAAATTCTTGATTGAAAAGATATGGAGAGCACTAAATCGATCGTTGAGTCAGAAAATGAACCCCTTCCTTGTTTTGGCACCAACGGGTGTTGTTGCTTACAATGTTTGTTCCTCCACAATGCATATTGCTCTTCAATTACCAATAAAAGATATGAATCCATTGAAAGGACAACCATTGACAATATTTCAAGAAGACTTCAAACATATTAAGTGCATACTAATTTATGAAATTAGTTTCTTGGGTCCCAAGTTGTTGCTTAAAATAGATAGTCGATTGTGCCAAGCATTCCCTGGAAGACATATGAACCATTTGGTGGTGTTTCTATTATACTCGTCGGTGACTTGGCACAACTACCCCCTATTATGGATAGGCCTATCTATAGCTCTCGGTCCATATTGTTGGCACTTTGGCACACTTTTAATATTGTTTTCACTCTTGACACTACCTTTCGCTAGCATGGACAACCTGATTCACAACAAAAGTTTCATACAGTCCTTATGAATATTAGAAATTTCTAGGCATCCCTAGTTGATTAGAAAATTCCTATGAATAAAAAAAAATCCATGCTTGCGTCTAAGAAAAAATAGGAGTTTGATAAGGCTATCCACTTATTCCCAACAAATAGCTTGGCTGCTTTGCACAATAGGAAAATGCTACGACAATTAAAAGTTCCAATTGCAATTAGTGCTACTAAATTTTTCCAACAAAATGCACTTGATTATGGCAATGATGAACAACTTCAAGTAGAACTCTTGCTTGCAATTGTTCAACAAGTAATATTGACAACAAATCTTTGGGTGGTAGTTGGCCTAGTCAATGGATTGTTGGGTTTAGTGAAGGCTATTTTATATGTTAGGGGTGCTAAACCACCTCAACTTCCTGAATATATTGTTGTTGAATTCCAAAAGTATATTGGCCCAACATGGGATCGGGAGAATCCAAGATTCATCCTAATTATCCCAATCACATGAGGTAGCCGTAGACAACTCTTGTTGACAATGGCCTAGGCTATAACAATCCATAAATCTCAAGGCTTAACACTAGAGAAAGCTACAATAGATATTGGAACTAAAGAAATGAAAGGACTAACATTCACAAATCTCTCTCATGTTAAATCACTAGCAGGAATATGCATAGATCCACCTTTCTCTTTTGACAGGTTTTCTATGCTACATTCCAACAAATACAATGCACTTTGAATCAAAGAAGAGGATCATCTCCAACAATTGTCTGCATTTCCACCACAATGAAATCTATTTGTTTTTTATAGTAACTACACCACTTCTCCTTTTCCTTTTCACTTTTCATTTAAATTCTTTCACAGTACCCTTCATTCCCACTTTTGATCACTTTACCCAACATTCTAAAGGTTTTACTTATACAATCATCACTACGAGAAGTTGCTACTCAACTATTGGTTTATATTTCCCCTTGTTCCCACCAAAAATCATCAATTATATAAATTTAACTTTGTTCTCAATAGCTTCCCCCACTTTACTGAATAGTGTCACTTCCATGGCTATCACACTTAAATCATTTCTTTCTAAAAATTACAAACTCTAACAAATTTAGATTGGGAAAAATTCTAGTTGCTACTACAGATCTTCACAATTGATAATACCTTGATGCTCACAAGTTTCCCATGTTGTTTGAGTTGGAACTATATTCTATTTGTATACAAGGTAAGGTTGTATCTCATTCTTTCCATCTATTCTTTTGTAATTACATTCAAAATTCTTTGTCACAAATGTCGCAACTCTATATTTAAAAAACAAAAGATTATAGTGATTTCAACTTAATAAAATTGCCAAGTTCCAAAAGACAATTATATTCAATTGTCCACATATTGTTTGTTTCTCTTTGCAAAAGGTATGGCTACATCCTATTTATATGATGTATTTATTCCACATATATTAGATATTATTTGTTACTAACTAAACAACTATTTATATTTGTTCATTTAAATATTGTGTAGTAATGACACATGTTTGTTGTACTAAAATTCTAATTTCCCTTGTGTATAATGATATTTCATTGATAGCATTTTAGATTGCAAATGTATGTACTGAGATATAGATTAAACTCATGGACAAAAAAATTCCCTTCTTAGGGGTTTGGCACAAGGTATGGCTACATTTTATGTGCTTGCACTCTTCTACTACACCTTCATTGCATACAATTTGTTATGAATTGTATAAGTCTTTATATTTTGTGATTGATTTATCGTCTACCAATGGTATGTGTTTAGTACACTAAATTTTGTATTATTCTTTCATGTTTACAACCATACTCAACCAAAAAAATCATCATACGTGGACCTTTCAACACCTTTAGAGCTTATATTAAGTAAGCAGCACCCTAAACATTTCTTTCACCATTGATTTGAATGGCGAGAATTTTTTTCTTTCTTTATTGGGGATTTGGTGAGAGTGCTTGATGCTCCATGACCCAATATGGTAGGGTGGACATCTAGTGCTACCTTCTTATGTTGAAAGTGCATTATGTGACATGCACCAGGTATGTCTAGGTTTTGTGTACTTCATTCCTCGCATTACAAGTACATAGAAAATTGTGTGTTATAAAATAATCAACTTTGATATTTCTTGGTTTACATGTTGTTTATGAATTAGAGATGACCATTGCACTAATATTCACACTTTTTTTTTATTCTTCCAAATCATACTCAAGCCATAATGTGGATTCAAATTATTTTATTTATAGTCATTAGTGGTCAAAACATTGCTTCTACCATTGATCACAGTGGCGGTCAGTTTATTTTCTCTCTCAGAGGTTTGGTGAGAGCATGTGGCACCCCATGAGTCAATATGGTAGGGTGCACATCAGCCCTTATTTTCTTGTCTACATGTTGGAATGTAGTACATGCACAAGTATGCTTAAATTTTACTTATTTGATGCCTTCCATTACATGGGTATTGTATATTTTGTACTATACATTATAGAGCTCATTAAATTTGCTGATTTACATATTATTTGTCAAATACAGATGTTCACCACACTAAACTTCACATTTTTTTGTTATTTTTCCAGACCATACTCCAGCTATAATGGGAAACTTGATGAACTAATTACAAAATTATTTGCAATGGTCAAATAGACAATTAGATCCTAATATATTGTATGCTGATTTTTATAAGAAAAATTCATTCCACCCTTGATCAGAATGGTGGACAATGTATATTCTTGCTCGGGGGTTTGGTGACAATCCATGAGGCTGTACGAGCCAATATGGAAGTGTGGAAACTAGGACTCATTCTATTGTATTTTATTTTGTATATCTTATGTACGGATCTCTATGTTTCTGATAAGGTTCTGTTCTAAAAAGAATATATTTTCATTGTTCAAACTGATAGAACTTGATTTATAGCTTCTTTTATACAATATATGTTAAAATAGTTTGATTTATGGCTTCCGATTTGTGGTTATGGTTACAATGGAATAAAATAGTCAATCCTATATGCTTTGTGTTTCAATTGGGCATTGTTGATTACAGTTCTGTTGCTTAAGCTATATTGTTTCATTTTGCAGAAGGTGTTGTTGGAAAGTTGTATTTTATGGGTTTCAGTTTCTAGTTATGGCTAGAATAGAATAAAATAATTAATGTTGTTGATTCTAGGTATGGTTACATTAGGTATTATTGATTATTTTTATCTGCCTTACACTATATTGGGTATATTTTAATATCAATATATATATATATATATATATATATGTAAGAATTAAATTGTTGAGGTTATGGAGTTTTTGTTGATTTTTATTGTATACCTCAGGCTATATTGTGGCTTTCTACATCTGGGTGGCTTTTGAAACCAATGTTGTTTGATTTATGGATTTCATTTTCTGGTTATGATTGGAACTGAATAAAATAATTAATGTTGATTCTATGTTTCGTTACAATAGGTATTATTGATCATTGTTCTCGCCCTTAGGCTAAATAGCTTCTTTTATACAATATATGTTAATATACTATTGCATCCTTGATTTGGTGCTCTTTAATAGCCTATATTTTCCCATACATTAGTTAGTCTTTTATAGTTTATTTTTCTCTCTCTAATGCTTTCCTCATTCTCACTCTCTACCTTGCACTTTATTATTTCATCTCTAAAATGTTCATTGCATTTCCTCTTATGCAATGTTCTAAACAATAAGTATGCACCAGTATGTCTTGCTATGTCATGATCTTGTCTACTTCTACCACAACACATTTTGAACTCTCCTAGCCTCAATCCCTACATGTCCCTTCCATTTCCTATACATCTCTACCTATCGGCTCATTGTTGCGTGTTTGTACACAGAACTACTAGTGATTACAAATGCATTTGAAATTTAAATAGATCAACTAGATTATTCATTTAATTGGATCCTTCAATTATCCAAATGTAATTACATCAATTTCATTTCTTTCTATTTAATTTCCAATTTGTTTAACATACTAAATTAAACATATGTTTATATAATAAAGGGAAAAATATTGTTGAAAACTATATATATATATATATATATATATATAATAGAATCGAATATCAGACACTTCTAATATATTAAAATGGGAACAAAAAATCAAGCAGAGAATGGATGCATGGTGAAAAGCATTAGTATCTGATATTCGATTCTATTTAATATATATATATATATGCTGATTTATGTAGTCATATTTATGTGTTTTCCAAAACTGAAATAAAGAGTTTTCAACAACGGGGGCGACCCTTTGGTGAAATGGTGGGGCTTCTTGCCTATAGAGACAACAACCAAGGTTCAAACCTCGCAGGGTCGCTCTCTACCGCGTCAACAATGGAGTTTGTTATTTACCCCCATATTAAGGGGAGGTTCCTTGGTGAATTGGTGGGGCTTCTTGCCTATAGTGCCAACAACCAAGGCCCAAACCTTAATATTAAATTTTAAAAAATGGCGATGGCTTCTGCAACCTTGGGCCGAGCTAGGGCACCCGAGCCCTAGCCTGTGACTGCTTCTGATCTATTCTGTGCGCGGAGGGGTGGATTTTTGCTGTTGTTTAGGGGTGGTGCTTGCAATCTTTTGGTTTTTTTCCCGTGGTGGCTCCTTTCTTCCCTTTGGCGGTGTCTCCTCCTTGCACAGGGGTCTCTTTTCCCTGTTTCTTCTGGTCACGCGCGTCGAGCTTCAGCTGTGGTGTGGGC
Source organism: Sequoia sempervirens (assembly GCA_007258455.2). Lineage (NCBI taxonomy): Eukaryota > Viridiplantae > Streptophyta > Pinopsida > Cupressales > Cupressaceae > Sequoia > Sequoia sempervirens. The sequence continues at coordinate 533,703,016 of VDFB02281492.1, read as the reverse complement.
ACGGACTTGCTGTGGTGTGGAGGTGTGCGTGGGAGGACTGCTAGGGCTCCTGTGTGCAGGGTGGCCCCTTCCTTTGGACTACGTAGATCTTCCTCTCGGGGGTGGCGCTTTGCTTTTTTCATTGCCCTTCTCTTGTTTTGAGTGGAGTGTGTTTGGTGAGTGGGGCGGCTGTTCCCACTCCGAGCCGTGGAGCATTGGGTTGTGTGCCCGTCTTGGGCCCCTCATTTTTAATGGCTCTTGGTGAATCGTCGGGGGTGTTGCCCTCAATGGATTATCGCTCGACAGTTGGTGCCAAGATGTCTTCCCAGGGTGTGAAGATTTTTGAAAATAATTTATTTTCTCCTGATTCGGAAGTTGGCAGATCAGGACTGTCTGGTGGGTCTCGCATTACGAAGATCAATGGGTGTCTGGAATGCTGTAAAGAGAGGCCAAAGCTAGTCATCCCACTAGAGATGATCGCGGAGGATATTGATTATTACTTGGGTCACTCTTTATTGTGCAAGTTTATGGGGATGCGTATTTCGTTACAATTCCTAGAGTCATGGGCCCAACGGACCTGAATGCCAGAGGGCAAGATGGAGCTCATGTTGCTAGCAAATAACTATTTTATGGTAACTTTTAACTGCATGGCGAATCATATTAGGGTCTTTGAAGGAGGCCCTTATTTTTACAATCAGATCGGGTTATTTATTAAACCTTGGCATGTGGGGTTCGATCCTTCTGAGGTGATTCCAACTCGCATTCCGGTGTGGGTTCGGCTCCCTCATTTTCCTGTGGAGTGTTGGTGGGATGATGTTTTGCACTTGTTGGCCTCGATGCTTGGTAAACCAGTTGGCTCTGCGCAATAGACTCAGGTTAAAAAGGTAATGAATTTTGCTCGTATTTGTGTTGAAATTGATTTAAGTAAGCCATTACCAGATTCTGTGGATATGTGTGCGGGTCCTTATTCGTGGGTGCAGCAATTGGATTATGAGACTCTTCCTTTTCGCTGTTGCCTTTGTCATGAATATGGTCACTTGCTTCGACGATGTCCAAGGGCTAGGCCTTCTGAACCCCAATCTTCTCAGTTCCCTCGCAACTCCCCCAAAGATGACAAGGGGAAGGATCCCATTTAGAGTGATGTGGTTGGTGCTGATGGCTTTGTTCCTGTTAAGACTCGTCACAAGAACTGGGGTCAAAAGAGGACTTTGATGGAAAGACAGGATGAAGACACTTTCAATAGATTTGAGATTTTGGATGATCTCAACCAACAGGAAATGAACCCAGACTTGGTGAATCTAAATTAGGATGTGTTGGTTTCTGGGCAGGAGGGTCTTTTGTCTGAAGCCACTCAGGTTATGCAGGATGCAGGTACCTTGCAAATGGAAACCGATCTTCAGTTGGAGGCTAGGTTGGAGTCGGTTCCTACAGTTGCAGGGAAGAAGGGTGCGGGGGATGGATCTTCTCTAGAGGGGAAAGCAGGTTCTGAATTGGTTAAGAATAGCAAGTCTCCTTCTCAGTTGGGTCTCCTTCAAAAGGACCCAAAAAAAGGGGTGGGGGAGAAATCCTCCAAGATTGGTAGAAAAAAGGATGTGGAAAGGATTAAATTAACAGGGGAGACTTTGGTGGAGTCAGGGTCTGTTAAGACCCTGGATTCTCATTTCTCATGTCCCTTGAAATGATTGTTTTGTCTTGGAATGTAAGGGGCTTGAACAGTGGCCCTAGACAAAATGTTGTTCGTGCTTTGATTATAAGTCATTCTCCTGATGTTCTTTTCCTTCAGGAGACCAAGTTATCTGTTGACTGTATGATGGGGTTGATGCCTAAGCTATGGGGAAGTGGCGAGTGCCAGTGTATTGGGGCTCTTGGATCGGCTGGAGGAGTGGCTTGTTTATGGAACCCTCGCAAGATTTGCCCTCTATGGTGAATGTCTTTTAGGTCTTCTTTATCTATGAGCGCCTCTTGTTTTGAGATTGGGGAGTCTATACTCTTCTCTAATATCTATGCGCCTGTTGAGATTCAGGGTAAGCAACTTTTGTGGTCCCATATCAAGTTTGTTCGTAGCATGGCACCTTACCTTCTGTGGATTGTGGCTGGAGATTTTAATGCCATTTCTGAGCTCGCTGAGAAGCGGGGTGGTATTGCAAAATTGGAGGCTTCTGCGCTGCTTCTTCAAGATAATATTGCAGCTTTGCATCTTGTTGACATCAAGCCCACCAATGGTCAGTTTACGTGGAACAATCGAAGGGTTGGGGAGAGTTGCATTACTGAGCGTCTGGATCATTTTCTGGTTTCCTGTTTCTGGGTTGGTGGTCGGTGGTCCACTAACTCTGAAATCCTAGATTGGAGGGGCTCAGATCATTGGCCTATCAAGCTTTCCATTACTCCTACTCACGTGAATCGGTCTCCATCGTTCAAGTTTCAGCTTATGTGGTTGCGTGACCCCTCTCTGCATGGCCATGTCGCTGATTTGTGGAGGCTTGGTAGACCTTCTTATGGTATGACAATGTATACCTTTGCCAAGTTATTACAATTTGTGAAGTACCAGCTTAAACGCTAGAACCGTTGGTGCTTTGGGAACATTTTCCATGAGAAGAGTGCTGCTCAAGCTGAGTTGGATAGTATTACGAGAGTGATCAGGGAGGATGGGGTAACTGAAGATTTTCTTCGGGAGGAGGCTAGGGCTTTGAAGGTGCTAGAGGAATGTGAGCTGCGGGAGGAAGTTTTTTGGAAACAAAAGGCTCGGATCGAGTGGCTGCAGGAGGGGGATAGGAATACTACTTTCTTCTTCAATTCGGTGAAAGCCAGAAGACATGGCAATTCTATCTCAGTTCTGGTTAATGATAGGGGGGAGAATCTCTCCTCTTTTCAGGAAATCTCAAGTGAGGCTATGCAGTTTTTCGCTTCTTTATTCAGGGAAGACTCGCAGGGGGGATCGCCTGAGGAAGCTCAGGTTCTTTCATGTATTCCACCTGTGGTTTCTAGGGAGATGTAGGTGCACCTTATGGGTGTCATTTCATTGGAAGAGTTGGAGGGGATTGTGTTCCAGATGAAGAAAGGGAAAGCTCCTGGCCCTGATGGCTTCCCTATTGATTTTTTTTAGGAATTCTGGGATATTATCAAGATGGACCTTTTGGCAGTCGTTCAAGAGTCACAGAATAATAAGCAGATGTTGCGTGCTCTGAATTATACTTTTCTTGCTCTCATCCCCAAGTGTGAGGGGGCAGATAAGTTAACTCAATTTCGCCCTATTTCCTTGTGTAATGTGATTTATAAAATTATCTCTAAAGTGATTGCTGATAGGCTGAAAAAGTGGCTTCCCTTGCTTATCTCTAAGGAACAAAGTGGTTTTGTGGCGGGAAGGCAAATTCTGGATGGGGTGGTTATTGCAACTGAGACCATTCACTCTATGGCTACCTCTAAAGATAAGGCGATGTTCATCAAGCTGGATATGGCTAAGGTTTATGATAGAGTTCGGTGGTCCTTCCTTCGAAAGGTGCTTGGTGCTTTTGGGTTTGGGGATGACTGGATTCATTGGGTTATGAGTTGTGTCACCTCAACCTCGTTCTCTGTTCTTATCAATGGGGAGCATTCTAAGCTCTTCAGTGCCTCTCGCGGTTTGCATCAGGGAGACCCCCTCTCTCCTTATTTATTTCTTCTCCTTGCTAAAGGTCTTGGACGCTTGTTGAGAAGGAATGTGGAGTTGGGTCTCATTCAGGGTTGGAGGTGGGGAGGGGATTTGCCTCCGCAGTCTCATTTATAGTTTGTGGATGACACTGCTCTTATGGGTTTGGCTACTATTAGGGAGGCTTCAAATCTTCGCAGGGTGTTGGATGTTTATCTTGTTGCTTCGGGACAACTGATTAATGAGGATAAGTCCTCCATTTTCTTCTTCAATACTTTTGAGCCCATTCAGAGGCGGATTGCTCATATATTGAGATTTCAGATTGGAGCCCTCCCCTTGACCTACCTTGGTATTCCTATTTCGGTGGGTAGGATGCCCAGGGGTTCCTGGCAGAATCTTCTGGACAAATTTCATGCGAGAGTGTATCATTGGACGCATAGGTGGTTATCCTTTGCTGGTCGTGTTCAGTTACTCAAGTCTGTGGTGCAGGCTCTCCCCATTTATCGCTGCATGATCCAGGTGGCTCCTATGGGCTTTGTCAAAGAATTAGACTCCTTAGCAAGATAGTTTTTATGGGCTAGGAGCTTGATATCCTCTAAATGGAGTTTGGTCAGATGGGATGTTGTTTGTAGCCCAAAGCAGATGGGTGGTCTTGGATTAAGGCAGTCTATTCTGTCTGGGGTGGCGTTGGCTGCTAAATTGTATTGGTGGTGGTGTGTGGAACAGGATCAGATCTGGGCCCGTATCTTATCCCATAAGTATTTCCCCGGGATCCCTTGGAGGGATATTCCTCGTTATCCCCTGGTGGGGAAAGGTTTGGTGATTTGGGGCACACTCAAGAAAGGGGCTACGCTCATCAAGGAGGGCTTATTTTGGATTTGCAAAAGAGGGGCGGAGGCACATTTTTGGACCGACTCTTGGGATGGTTTCCCTCCCATTGTTTCTCAGTTCCCTAATTTGTTGACTCTGTGTCAAAGGTTCCTGGAGGCGGGTTGGTCGAGGGTGGGTGACTTTAAATCCTTTTCGTCTCATGGTTAGTTGGAAGTGGTGAGATGGAAATACCTCGTGGAGTGGCCTGCTATTGGTATGGAAGAGGAGGTTGGTGCTCTTAAGAATATCCTTGCCAGTCAAAGGTGTAGTTCCCTCTCGGGTGAGGATGTTTTGGCTTGGTCTCCCAATCCTAAGGGTGTCTATACTGTCTCTTTGGGATATCAGGGGTTATTAGCCCAGAGGTTGGATGCTGTGGAGGTTCGGTGGTGGAAGAATGCGTGGAACAAATTCTCTTGGCCAAAGTGTAACTGCTTTATTTGGACTTTGGCATGGAATAGATGCTTGACTTGGGATAATATTAGAAAGAGGGGGTTCCAGGGCCCTTCTATCTGTGCTTTGTGTGGAGCTGGGGAGGAGGATTCTTCTCACTTGTTTTCTCGATGCCCCTTTGCTTTGCATCTTTGGCATTCTTGGTGGGGTTTCTGGAAAAGCCCTTGTGTTCATGCTTCTTCCCTGGTGGATTTTTGGAGTAGTTTGGGTAGACCTCCTACTTCGGCTTCCTTTTTGCAAGCTATGTGGTATGTTGGGCCTACTTTCATGCTATGGCAGATATGGTTGGAGCGGAATCATCGTATCTTCCGCGGTGAAAAGTTGTTAGTCCAACAAATTTGGCAAAGAATTGTAGGTATGATTCAAGAGACTATTGAGGCTAAGTGTGATGTGGAGTTCCCTTTGGAGAGCCGAGATGCTGAGATGGTGGATAGACTAGGGATTCAGGGATTTTCTGTGGCTTCTGCTTGTGTTAGGAGAGGGAGGAGGGTAAGAAAGAAAGTTCAGAGGATGGGAAGATGGCTGCCCCCTCCAGTTGGCATTTTGAAGATAAATACTGATGGCTCCTCCAGAGGCAACCCTGGGCCTGCTGCGATTGGTGGTTTTGGTAGGGATTTTTCTAGATCAGTGATTTTCTTCTTTGTTGTTCATGAAGGGATGCAGACCGTCAACCTTATGGAAGGCTCCGTGATCCTCTATGCTTTGGAAAGGGCTTATGCTTTGGGGTGGCGCAAGGTGATCTGTGAGTCTGATTCACAAGTTTTGGTTAATTTAATCAATGAGCGGAAGGTTTCAGAGGTGAATTGGCAGCTGGCCAGGGTGGTGCAGCAGGTTCTTCAAATTAGCTCTCTGATGGAGTGGGTGTCTTTTGTCTATATTCTGAGGGAATGGAATAGGGCTGCCAATTGTTTGGCCAAGTGGGCTTCTGAGTATTTAGATGGTCGAAAGGTTGAGGAATGGGAACAGGTTTCCCCTGAGTGTCGTCATGAGTTGGAGGGGATTCTTGCTGATGATGTAACTCTTTCTGAACAGGGTTGATGTGGCTCTGGCTTTGTTTGGCCATTTCTTGTTGGCTTCTGGGGCTATTTCCCTTTTGTCTTGTTATGCTCTTTCCTAATTTTCAATAAAGTTTTTACCCCCTTTTTTTTTTAAAAAAAAGAGAGAGTTTTCAACAATATTTTTCCTTTTATTACATAAATATATGTTTAATTGAGTATGTTAAAGGAATTGGAAATGAAATAGAAAGAAATGAAATTGATGTAATTATATTTGGATAATTGAAGGATCAAATTAAATGAATAAGCTAGTTGATCTATTTAAATGTTGAATACATTTGTAATCATTAAATTTGTTTTCATGGTTGTATTGTTTATTCGGTTGCTTGTTTAGAATGAGGTGTTAAATTAATGGAAAAGAGAAGATTTTGTTTATCAGTTTTTAAATGGGAGTATATGTGTTAGTTGAGTATCTTATTGGATGGGTCTTATGATTATTTTATTTTGAAATAGTTAATTTTTATACTTGAAATGTGTTCATGAGGATCTTTAGCTAGGTACTGCCAATTTTCCCCTTTATGATTGGGATATGTGTGTGAGATGGTCTATGCCTCACCTTATGTGTATGTTCATGTGGTTTTATGATTTTTCCAAGATGGCTTTACCCTATTTGGTGTGTTGGGTCTTCTAGTTGCTAGTAGGGGGAGTGGCTCTCAATGGGGGTCGAAGCCCAAAGTGGCATATAGGATAACCCATGTGGGAGTTTCTTAACTCAATGATAACCTAAATAATGAATTAGGGGGTTGGGTAGATTTCACACTAATTAAGATAATTAGATGCCTCACCCATTCCTATAGTGTTCATTTAGGCTAAGGATGGGTTGAGAAGGCTTGATTGTCAAGATCAACTTCCTTGTCGTCACAAAACAAAATCTAGTTCTACATGTGTCACTGATATGAAATAATCTATAGTGTGCTTACTCTACTAAGTTCTTCATTTATTAGATTTGAAATCAGTTGCTTAACTTACTCAATTCCAAATTAGTGGAAAAATCTTTAATTAATGGTTTGAATACAATATGCAAAATTTATCCATCAATCTACTGAGCTCATTGATTATTCTACTTGTGGAATTAAAACACAAGCCATCATCAAGAACAAACCAAAATATCAGAGACACGTTTGATTATGAAGTTCACCTCTTAGGGCTACATATTTGGATCCACTCAATAAGTGTGATCAATTGCAATTAATGTTGTCAGTTACAAATTTTATTACAACATCATCTAGTCTCCTAACTGCATATACAAAGTTGTCACTACAAGGAATTTTAAGCCCTACAAGCACTTCCTGGTCCATATTGAAAAAGTGCTTCCAACAATAACAATAATTGCAGTCCTAGTTCTTAAAACATTAACTGAATGTGAACTAGATACAGATGTATCTTGCCTCGTTTACAAAATCATATTGAATGTAATTTAGATATTACTAAATTCACCATTCTAGAATAAATTCAAGTATAAAAAATATTGTGGTTACACCTAACGGTGGATCTCCAACCTTGCAAGAGAAAAGTCTTCAATCTAGAATTCATACATTACTCCTTCAAGTGCAAATTCCACAGTCTTTCGATGTATGTCCATAGAGTCTCAGAATCACAATTCTTCTCTCAGGTCATCCTACAAAATCTCATCACTTGGATTATAGACTGGATGCTTGATCTAAATGAATTGGATAAAAAATGGATGCCTAATGCCTTTCTTGCATCCTCCTTTTATAGGGGAAATGTACCAGTAGCCACCATGGCTAACTTTGCACATTTGTGTAGAGTGAAAAATAGGTCTGATTTCAAATTTAATTTTTTTGGGCTTCTTTCTAAGTGAGTTAGGACCTTAAAAATAAAAATTTAGCTTTTGGGTATTTAAAACACACATTGTGGATCCTGTAAAGAAAAAGGTGCTCAAAAAGGGTGTTTTTAAACCTTCGTTCCCTACATCTTTACCACTTTGCTAGTACCTGTTCATTAGACAACCAATAAAAACCCACAAAAAATTAAGGTGTTTTCAATAGTTAAAAATTTGTTTTCAATAGTTTTCAATGTGTTTTATTTTTTTTTGTCTACACATTCAGTAGTGAACATATATTGGTGTAATTTACAAATTTTTATTGGCATAATTAAAACAATGTAATGACTAAAATGTAAACGGTTATTGGGGGGTCAGGTGAGGAAGGAGTAAACAACAATTGGATCATGAGCGGCAATTGGGTATTTTCCCCTACTTGAAATTGGCCCATTTGGCTAAAACCACAAATTTTGGACATTTCCCCTTTAAGGTTAGGATTTAACCAACCCCCCTTATTTTACAAATAAAACAATAACATTCCTTTAAAAACCATTTTAATTTTCTTTTATAAGCCCTTAACACCTTACAAACTTGGGCTATTTTTGTTTAGTGGGTTTTGTTTTATTTATTCTTTTAGGAGTTCAGTTTGTTTTAACCTTTAGGGTTAAATCTTTTAAACCTAGGGGGTAATTGGCTTTGCATATCCATTAAGAACAACCGATCCCATGCATGAATACAAGCCACACAATGGCATGGTGGTAGGTAGACATTTTGGAGTTGGGGAGGTCAGAGGTTCAACCAACTAATCTTCTATTTAAAAAAAATAAAAAATTGGAATGTATCAAAACTAACCGTCATCTATCTTAGGTAAGCACATGATGCGTGGTCAAATGATGGATGCTATATCTTCCAAAATGGAGGTTAAGGGGATTGACTCCCCTTCCCTCAATTTTTAGCAAATAGTTCAACAAGCCAACTGACCATCGAAGATGATAGGAGGCCCACGTGTGCCAATGAAATGGTGCCACATGGAAGAATGTGATTTGATGTCAATGCTCAATCAATGGACATGTCACTACACAATCAACCTACCACGTCAACGAAACGACATCCTGCAACATTAGAAATGTGTCACCTTGCCACATCATCTACTATATTGATATGTGTCCACATTGAAGGCCACCATGTCACTGACACCTATCCTACCACATCACTACTGACTATGTAGCCAAGTCATTGTACAGATGCCACATGCCACATTCTAATTGGTCCATGTCATCTGACCTTTTCTGATGTCACCTATCACACAACAATTCTGCCATGTCAACATGTTGATGTCACCAATGGTATCCTGATCAACATAGTCAACTGCAAACTTTGACTGACCATATCTTTTGCATATGCACTCCATCTTCGATGAAATGAGTAGCATCAAGATTGTGGTGATGAGCTCTTCATCATGACACCAATTCTAATGAATTTTGAGATAATCATTTTTTTCCTTTCTAACAGGCCCCTGTACCCAATTTGACCCCAACTTTGACTAGGCATAACTTGAGTGTACGAGGTCCTTTTTTGTTTGTTCAAGTTGCATTGGGTCTAAATTTCTGAGCACTTCGACATGGTGTTGATTTCAAGGTCAACTAGAACCATTGAATTTTTAGGGTTTTGAGATCCATCTAGATCAGTCACCCTATGGGGTCAACATCTAGTGAGAGATTGTTAGGATAACCATAGATGGAAGCCGACATCTAGTGAGAGACTATTAGGATAACCCATGCCAAGACCATTGATGACAGTCTTCCCTACTACAGTCTACCATTCCCTAGTCTTGTGTTCCCCTTATTGGTTTCATGCCTCTAGAAGTGGTGTCTCCATTATGTGATGTTATGTTTCACTTTGTTATGTTGGAGCCATGCTTGGTACTTTTTTCTTAGCCTTCTATCTTGTTGACTATTTTGTGGTGGGAACTTAATGTTATCTCCCAACATAGGGGGTGGATCGTAGGGCTCCACATGCTCGAGTGGATTTTGTTTTTTCCTCCATTGGGTTCCCAACTGATATTTGTGTGTGTGAAGGATGTACCTCATGTAACAGATTCTAGATTTGGTACCAATTTGAGGACACAATTATCTATGCTATGTATTGAATCTATATATCATTTGTACCATGCAATATAATCTTGATGTATTCTTCCCATTGTATTTAGAGAAGCTTTGATGTAATCTTGTAACAATATAATGATATACTCTTATGTGATGGAAATTGTATATGTACTTAGGTATGTCCAGGATCATCATGAAAAAATTAGACCCTTAAATGGCAAAAAATTTAGAAAAATTAGAGTTAGGAAACTTGACGTAAAAAATTGAATAAGCTATCTATATTATCTCAAAAATATGTAAGAATAGAATCTATAGAAAATTGAATGTATTTTCTAAACTACTAGATTTATTTTTAAAAAAAATCTAGTTGGTGAAAATTTGAAATTTCAATGCAATAGTACTTAAATTTCAACGAAAAAATAAGTAGTGTCTGTCTGATCACCCTAACCATAATAAAATTGATAATTTTTTTTATAATATTTTAGATATAAGTAGAGGACTCATGTTTCAATGTGATGCACATTTTTTTATAATTTTTTCCAAGTAAATAATTAATTATGACTTTTTATTACAACTTTAAAAAAATATAAAAACTTGTATGTCTAACCACCTTAACTTGGTCAAAACTTCATGATTTTTTTTTTAATCTTAAAGTATGTGAAGTATAGAATGTGACGCATGTTTTAGATTAAAAAAATGTAATATTGTTTGAAAACTATAGATATTTTTCAATCAGTCTATCAATCATGACTTTAGTCATAATTCAAATAGAAAATGAATAATAATTATTTATTAAAGTCAAAGTAAAGCATAATTTATATTGGTGGAAAGCTGAGAATTTTCTTTAAAAACCATTTTTGTTTCATCAATTTTTGGTAAAAAAAAGGTCGTTAGCCACATACCCTACACATACCCATCATATCGCCACTTTTTGGCCCATCATGATCCTGCACATACCCACTCATTGGTTCTTATTATTTGATCTTTAATGATTATGTATCTGATGTTATGTATCGAATGTATGTTGTTCTATCACAACCCTTCTTTTGAAAATCTAATTCATTTCAAATTTATTAAGTAAATGATATATTTAAGCTAATGTTATTGTGTTAATCAAAATAATTAAGTTCTTGGAAACCAATAGTTATTCAACTATTCTAATAAATAAATAATATTATAAATATTGCAAATAATAAACAAATACTATTGCTCCTCTTTTATCAATTTGATTTGTTAATTCAAAAGGGAATGAGTTTTAAAAACAGAGCATTAAATTTGGCCCGGAATAATATTTATAAGTTAATTAAGATAATTTTATAGTCAAATAAATAAAATCTTTAAGAAAATTATTATTCTTTTACATATTCATAGTATATAATAAATATTATATATAAAAATAGAGAAGACGTGTTTAATTTCAAATATTATAAATAGGGAAAGAAAAATTAGAGGAAGGAGATTGGGGGTTGTGAAAGGCTTTCAGACAGTCAAATTACCAAGGTATTGGGTGCCAAGTATTCAAGTGCATAGACTATAGATCAGAGTGCTTTAATGTGTTTGGACTCCTCATTTTTACTAACTTGATAAGCTACCCACATTGATTTTAGCTGGTTTTGAAAAGATTATTGAATCAGGAACTAAAATTTAGATTGGGAATATGTAGACAAGGTTTTATTCATTCTTGGAAAACATAATTTGATGGTTCGATTGGTCCATTTTCAATATTGTTGAATGCACTTTGGAAAATGACATACATCTGAAATTTAGACTGTAACAATATTTGTAATGTAATTCTATTACAACGGTGGTCGCTTTCTTTGATGCTTATCATCAACTAGTCTCAGTGAACAAATATTAATATGTTTCAAACGGGTCTTTTTTGCATGGACATTTTTTTGTAAGAATTAATTTTTGATAGCACATATTCAGAAATTTAAATCGACATGTTTTAAGTATACCTTTGTGAGCAGAAAATTTATGATGGGATCTTTAGAAGCAATATTTGTGCATGTGTAGCTTCTACATAAATACTCCTACAATTCCAAAATTGTGCTCAAAAGTTGTCTAAGTGATTAATTCCTCAAACAGATGATGCTAATTATTATCCTCTTCTGGCTTATTTAAATTTTGGCAAAAGACCCGTTAAGAATGTAAGTTCATTCAAATTCGATAGGATGCATGATTCTTATCTAGATAACCATACCTCGTTCCAAACTACCATTTTTGCCTCAAGAAAGGTTTCTAGAAAAAGGTCGTGAATTTAGATTTAAGCTCGCCAAATGGGTTTCGAATTGACAATTTCTCTTAAGTTATGTGTTAGCGAATTTGGTCCTTGATCTGTGTTTAGACTTGCTTAAACGTGTCTAATTTTTGGAACATGATCAGATTCTTGAAACATCTACCCTCACTTTGCATACTCATATGCCATGAATGTACTTGAATATGTTTGTCATTAAATTGATGTAGCAATGGCAGTTAATTAAATCTCTTTAATCGGACCAAATCATTAACATTTGCAACTCAATCTACTTACCTGTGCATGTTCCTACCAGTGATTGAATAGGATCATATCATAAAGTGTTTTATTTAATTTTAACAATCTGAGTCAGTAAGGATCCTTATATGTATGTGTCATAGTTAACGTTCCCATTTAGCTGTAACCTTGTAATGTTTTTTTTTTTTTTAAATAGTATGAAATAGAATAAATTAATTTATGACAAGTTTTGTTACCCCTTATGTTTTATCTAGTTATATCTTATAAATCTAAGAGTCCAGTCATATTGTGGTACAATTATTTTCTTTGAAGCTAAAGTGAGCATTGTCTCAATTGATGTAAGATTTTTTATTTTTTATAGAAATCTCTCAATGGTCTTTTCGCATCTCATTATAGTTGGGTATCTTCTGGTAGTATATAAGAGTCTTTATGGTCCTTTCGTTTCTTAAGGATAAAATTGGTGGGGGAATTTGTCGAGATATGAAACGCATTACAAAATTCATTTATTATTTCTTTGACCAATTCAGGCATTCACTTTAGCAACAGAAAAGAATAATGTGAGAATGGGTCAAAACGTTGAGTGTCGAGGAAATAAATTTAATACCAGGATGTAAGCTTTGCTGGAAGTAAATTATTTGTCGCACAGACCAACCGACCATCTGGAACCATCCAGCGCCGAATTCTTTCGCCCCATGGTATTCACGTTGTCCTCTTTACCTACTCGTGATAAATGGTCTAGCTAACACTATACTACAGTATGCTCAGAATTTATGATACTTCTGACTATAAATCCAACGGATGAAGATGTATTCCCCAGCACTTAGTTTTGATAGAGCTCCTCCACAGAGCTATGGCAGATTTCGAAGGTGACGCTGAGGAAGAATTCAGGGTTCGAGGGGAACATACATAGGTATGATCTATTCTACATTCTAAATCAAGTTGATTACTCTCATGAATGGAAAACAATTTATGCTCAGCTATTCGGTTAATCATGTTTTGTTCCTTTAACATCATTGTAAAAGATTTGAGTGCATTTTCTGCCTGTCTCTGAGTTGAATCGACCCCTACTATCTCGCCGTAGGCTTTTCCTGAATCTAATGGTTTTGTAATCTTAGTTAATATTTTCCTTAAATTCTCTGATCTTGTACACGACCAATGTTCTTCTCTGTCCACCCTGCTTAAGCTATGAAGCAATCGAACTACTTTGTTTTTATGCTTAAACTGGAGCAGGTGTAATTACAATTCTTAGCATATTTCCTCATTTCTTTGTGCTCTAATGATTACTAATGCAATGTTCAAAGTTTCCACTTCTGGCTCCCCTTGCTGGCAGACTTTGGCGCTGCATCTAATAGTTTTGTATTTGGTTTATGCTTCCACAGTTTGCACACATACCTTATCTACCTCTAATTGTGCTCCGAAGGGCGCCCTTAGCCTATTCAAAAACCCTTTCCATTTTAGCTTAGGAAGAGAGAATTTTGGCAAAGGATTCTTAATTTTATTAGACGTGAAGAATGTAGAAATTGGCCTTACACCTGCTAATTGCATTGCTGAAATTTTTTAAAGCCTTACTAACAAATCCATTTTGTGTGTATTCCCCAATCATGGATCATCATGAGACGTTGTCTGGTTGAGGCGTCCTGTGAAGTAGTTCACGAGTCTTGTCTATGCTTCCACTTTTGCATTCATGCCTACGACAGCAGCTGCAACTATAATATCTGCCAAATATTTCCTTCTTTACGCTTTGATACGTTGTTCCAAAGCACCCAATTTGGCGCAGGCAAGAAGGATGCTGGAAAAGGTAATTACTTGCTGCTTAAAATGGATTGGAAAGCATATAGTTCAGGTACTCGTTGTTAATAGATTGAGACAATGCTTAGTGAATTGACGTTTAGAAAGGTTCAAAATCTTATGCTATTGCTTCTTCAAATACCTATTTGAATCAACTGATTGACCAACCTGTCAGCAGGTCACTACGTGAGTATTCTTTCTCAAGGATTTCTTTTATTCATAGTAAACATAGTAAAACCAGACAAAAAAAATATTGGATAAATGATTTAATAGTTAGTTAGTGAATATTATCACTTTTGAGAATCTTCTACCATTATTGATTATTGTATTATCAGATATAAGGTATTGATTGTTGCTTTATTGTTATCAACGGTATAATGATCTCTGCAAAGTATGAATTATTGCCTACATTGTCAATAATAGTTGAAGTAGTTTCATTAATAGTTGGAGATTTACTTGTATAGTTATCATGAATCAATAGTTTAATAGCTTTTTTTTCATATATGGAATTGTTTTACCATTCATATACCTAGTTTTTTTTTTATTAATCAATAGTTCGATATATTATCAATTAATATTTTCAAATTGATAAAATCGTAAAAGATTAGATACTAATTTCTTTTAGTTGTCAATGTGTTGTTCTTGACCTTGTCATCAAAGTTCTAAGAGTATTCATTTGCATCCTTATACAAAACTATTGTTTCAAATGACCCTAGTATAGTTATTATGCGTGCTCACAAAATTTAAAGTTTTATCATCTTAGTAGAAAACTATGATTATTGCTATAGAAGTACATCTAAGTTTTTTATTATTAAAGATGATCATCTCAATTATCATAAGGAACCAACTTGACTTATTTTGAGAATAGACAATCCACCAATCTCGTTTTCTTTTTGGAGGTATTGTGAGACTAAGACTTTGTTTCCTTTTGTTGAATTTGAGTGTTTCTAGTTCTTACTAAAATTTTAATACTCTAATCGGGTTATGATCAAATACCTTAACCCATGATCATGTATATCTTGGTTGGGAGTATAAAGGAAAGGACTATGAGTTTGTACTAGACTATGATGGGTATGCTATTAGGAGAATAAACCCCTTATACATTGCTACATGAGAGATTATTATATGGGTGATGAAATAGGTATTAAAAAATCATATAATCTTTAATCATTTTCTTACATGTAGCTAATGAATGGCATGTTCAAGTGCATGCGCTAAGAAATTTCCAAGCGAAGAGGTATTCTTATACAAGTGTTAGGTAATCTTTAGTTTCTTTGAAAAGGGATAATTGAAATAGCCAACCATCTAAAGTTTCTCACATTATTTACTTTTGTATTGTACTACATTCATTTTCTTCTGATGTTTTCTCATTACTAACTTCTATGATGTTGCAATTTAGATGCAAGGACAAGTGATAAGAGATGTGAAGGTAGGTATCACTTTGTTGTATTTGGTTCTATAAGGTTGAGGATCTTATATTATAATGTAGGTTATATTAAGTTGTGTCACTCACCACTAAATAAGGCGAAGTTACTACATTTGTGACCTCATTAGTTAAGATTCCTAACACCATAAAATAAGCAATACCTCTCTAATTTCTATTTAAGAGGAGCATGCTTCCACATTATCACTTAATTGCAATTAAATAAATGATGATGTTGTATTTCATTTTCATTTTTAATCTTAATTGGATCTAGAATTTCATCATATGCTTTCACCTTGCCACTTTGGATCTTAGTGATTCGAAAATGGAGTCAATCCAAAGGTCATTAGATTTTTTTCCTTTGATGTTAATGATAAGACCATGGTCTAATTATAAATGTTGTTGTACCTCAGTGGGTGCCAACTGACAAGGACTGTCTGGGGAATGGGACCCTAGAAAGGTTTGCATACCCACTAATTACAAGTACTTACGTATTAAGATTATCAATATTAAGCTAAGTTTAATGGTAGTCCTTTCCTTGCTCGGGGGTTTGGCTAGAGCCCATGCAACGTCACGATGCCAATATGGTTGGGTGGTAAGAAAGCTTTACTTCATGAATGTGTCATTACTAATGTTTGGAAAAAGATGTTGGAGTTCAACTTTATATGAAGTTGCATTAATCTGTTTAAGTTGTATTAAATTGGGAAAAAGAAATTATGAGAAGGAATTTTTGGTTTTTTTCTGATAAAGTTGTTACATGTTCATTCATTTAATGCATAGTATTTAAAATGAACTCTTGTAGTTAGTTATTCCATGATGTATTTTTAGGCTTTGTTAGTAGGTATGCTAGTAATGTAGTCTTAGAACCTTAGAGAACATAGCTTAGCTTATGTGTTATGGTTAGATATGATTTACATTTAATGTTAGATTACTTAAAAAATATTGTCATTATTGTAATTAGATGTGTTGTCCTCTGGGGTTCTTTGGTAGGGTGTTACATCTAAAATTAAAAAAATATCTAAATTAAAAGTTAAAAAATAATGTAAAATTATAAACCAATCTAAAATTAAAAATTACTCTAAATTAAAATTAATCTAAATTAAATTTAAAATCTAAACTAAAGTTATAGTCAAACCTAAAATAAATCTAAATTTACTCCAACTCTAAATTAAAAACTAAATCTAATTCTAAATTAACATAATTTAGAACTAAATCGAATTCTAAATTTAAATCCAAATTAATTTTTTTTTAAACCAAATCTAAATCTAAAGTTAAACATAAAATTTAAAACTAAATCAAATTTTAATGCAACAGAGGATCTTCCTACATGAGTTCCTATTTGGGTCCATCTTCCATGGCTACCGTTGGAGTTTTGGAGGGAGGATATTTTGCCCCGGATTGCTGCTTTGTTGGGGAAGCCGACTGCCATTGCTCAGAATACTTTGGATAAAAAAGTATTCTCTTATGCTCGCATTTTTGTTGAATTTGATTTAAATAACCCTTTGCTAGATTCTTTGGAAATTTTTATTGGCTTTGCCTCATGGATTCAAATGCTTGATTATGAATCCCTTCCTTTTCATTGCCACTTTTCTCACAAGTATGGACACCTTATGCGCTAGTGTCCTTGGGCACCAAAAGTGGTAGTTGCTTCTTCCTCTCCTTCTTCGGGGCCTTCGATAGAGAAGGGGGATAAAGGTTAGGCGTCTATGGTTGAGGGTGGGCCCGATAAGGATGGCTTTATACCTATTAAGCAGAAAAATAAAGGGAGGGGTCAGAAGCGGACCTATAAAGATAGACATAGTGATCAGGGTTTCAATCGGTTTGAGGTCCTAGATAATTAGGCTTTGGAGGAAGGGATTCCTATTGAGCTCTCTTTTGGGGCCACTGGTATGTATGTTGTGCTGGATTCAAGGATGAAGCAGGCAATTATTGTTCAAAATATTTCTTCGGCATTGGAGCAGGGGATTTTTGTGCTTCCTGGGGCCTCTGCAGATGTGTAGGATGACATCGTTTTAGCAAATTTAGCTAAGGTAGTATTCTCTTTAGGTAAAGGGTGGGGATCATCTCCTACTTTGGGGGTGTTGCAACACCCTCTCAAGAAAGGGCATTTTGAAACTTCTTCAAACAATGGTTGCAAGAAGGATGCTAACAAGCTTAAATCTATTAGGGATCTGTTGGTGAAATTTGGTTCTATTAAGACCCTTGAGACCCACTTCTCTCAACCTTCCTCATTATTATTCTCTCATAGAATGCAAGGGGGTTGAGTAGCACCTCTGATCAAAAGGCTATTCAAGCTTTGATTGTTGTTCATTCTCCTGATATCTTTTGTGTTCAGGAAACTAAGCTTCAGGTGGACCTCATGCTTCAACATGCCCCTCATATTTGGTTTTCTGGCCAGTGTCAATGTATTGGGTCTAGGGGAACCTCTAGGGGTTTGGATCTTTTCTAGGATCCTTGTAAGGTTGTTCCTCATTGGTGGATTTCAAACCAATCTACTATTTCTGTGGTGGCTTCAGTTTTGGAATCTGGTGAGACTATTTTGGTTAGTAATGTTTATGCTCCAATTGATATCCGTGGTAAAATCCAGCTTTGGGCTCATATCAGATTTGTTAGGTCTTGTGCACCCTTTCTACCTTGGATCTTAGCTAGTGACTTCAATGTTGTGTTGTGCTTGGAGGAGAAAAGGGGAGGATTTCCTAGGCTTGGTCTTGCTTCAGATCTATTTAGGACTAATGTAGACTCTCTTGCTCTGGTTGATGTAAAACCCTCTAAGGGTATATTCACTTGGAATAATAGACAGAGTGGGCCTGAAGTGATCTCCAAATGACTTGATCATTTTCTTGTCTCCTGCTCTTGGGTTAGAGGTAGCTTGGTCATTTGCTCTGAGATTCTTGACTGGTGTGGCTTTGACCATTGGCCAATTAAGTTTTCAACTTTTGCTTTCCCAAATCCAAAGAATCCTCCTTTCAAATTGTATCTAATGTGGCTTCGTGATCCATCTCTAGGTGATCTTGTTTCTCAGTGGTGGTGGGATGTCACACCTGCATATGGGTCAGCTATGTATTCTTTGGCTAAGAAGTTGCAATATGTTAAGTATCATCTTAAGTGATGGAATAGGTTGTGTTTTGCTAATTTTTGGGCCAGAAAAAGAGAAGTGCAGGATTGCCTTGTTGTTATTACCTGCCAAATTCAAGATTTGGGATTCTTAGAGGCTCTTGGGCATGTAGAGGCCCAGGTTCTCAAATTGGTGGAGGAGTGGGAGCTTCGTGAGGAGATCTTTTGGAAACAAAAGGCTAGGATTGATTGGCTTCAAAAGGGTGATAGGAATACAACTTTTTTCCATCATTCGATGCAAGATCATCAGAATAAGTGTTTTATTTCTTCTCTTGTTAACTCTAAGGGTTTTTCAATCTCTTCGCAACAAGCTTTGTCTAGAGAGGCTCGTCAGTTCTACTCTAATCTATTCACTGAGGATTCATTGCCTACTGAGGCTGATGAGAATAGGGTCCTTGCTTGCATTCCCTCTTTAATCTCTAATGAATTGAATGCTTCTCTTATTCGCCAAGTGACTATTTCGGAGGTGTAGGAGGTGGTGTTTGGGATGAACAAGGGGAAAGCTACTAGCCCTTATGGTTTCCTAGTTGAGTTTTTCTAGGAGTTTTGGGATATTGTGAAGCTGAATTTGTTGGAGGTGGTTCAGGAGTCTCTTCATAATAATCAAATGCTTCATGCCCTAAATGCTACTTTTCTGGTTCTTATTCCTAAGAAGGAAGGTGCTGAAAAACTTGATCTCTGTAGACCTATTGTGCTCTATAATGTGGTGTACAAGATTGTTATGAAGTTGATTTCTGAGAGGCTTAAAAATTTTCTACCTGTGATCATTTCTAAGGAGCAAGGTGGCTTTGTGGTTGGTCATCAAATTCTGGATGGGGTAGTGGTTGCGTATGAAGTCATTCATTCCATGGAAACATCTTAGGATAGGTCTATGTTTATCAAGTTGGATATGGAAAAAGCTTATGACAGAGTTAAATGGAGATTTATTAAGAAGATTATGTTGGCCTTTTGTTTTTCCCCTGACAGGGTGAGCTAGATATTGAGCTGTGTGACCTCTTCCTCCTTTTCGGTTATTGTGAATGGGGAGCCTTTAGATATTTTTGGGGCTACTAGGGGCCTTCACCAGGGCAACCCGCTCTCTCCTTATTTGTTTATTATTATGGTAGAGGGGCTAGGCCGACTTCTTAATTCTTGGGTTTCACAAGGTTTGATTCATGGGTGGCAATGGGGGATGGGATTGCCTACGCTTTCTCATCTCCAATTTGTGGATGACACCTCTTTTATGGGACTGGCTCATATTAGGGAGGATGATTCCTTCATGCAAGATTTGGACATCTATCTAGTGGCTTCGGGCCAGAAAGTCAATGAGCATAAGTCTTCTATATTCTTATTTAATACTCCTCATGTTATCCAGCGGTGGATTGCAACTATTCTATGGTTTCAAATTGGGTCTCTTCCCTTTGTCTACTTGGGTATTCCTCTTATTGTTGGTCGTTAGTTCAGGTCCTCCTAGCAGCTACTACTTGATAAGCTTAGGTAGAAGGTTACTCATTGGACTCATTGTTGGTTATTGCTGCTAGAGTGACTCTTCTCAAGTTTGTTATCTAGGCCCTTCCCATCTATAGGTGCTTTGTTCAAGTGGCTCCTTTGTATTTCCTTAAGAAATTTGATGCTCTTTCACATCAATTTCTTTGGAGCGGTAATGTGTTGTATTCAAAATGGAGCCTTGTTAAGTGGGATTTTGTGTGTAGACCTAAGTAGGAGGGTGGCCTTGGTTTACGCTCTACTATTTTGAATGGGAAAGCTCTTGCTGCCAAGATTTACTAGCGATGGTGTACTATTAAACATCAATTATGGGCTCGTATTCTCAACCATAAATATCTTCAGGGTGTTGTTTCTCTTGAGGTTCCTCGCTATCCTCTAGAAGGGAGTGGTTCTATGATTTGGCATACTTTAAAAGTGGGGGCGCAGTTGATTAAGGGTAAGCTTTTTTGGATCTATCATTTGGGGTCACAAGCTCTTTTTTGGTCAGATTCTTGGGATGGTCACCCTCCTATTCTCTCTTCTTTTCCTCACACCTAGTCCCTCTATGATTTTTTTATTGCGAGTGGCTGGGATACTGTGGAGCATTATAAGGTGGCACAACATGGTGGTTTTGTTGTAAGTTTTCACTCAAAGCATCCTTCTTAGTGCCCACTTGGAGGGTCTGAGGGGAATAGGCATGAGCTTTCTCAGCTTTTTCCTTCCCATGTTTGTAACTCTTTAAGGGGACCTAATGTCTTGGCTTGGGATGGTTCAGATTTGTTTGGAAAGTACTCTATGGCAGCTGGTTATATGCAGTTAGGTAGGTAGTTGTTTCGGGACATTGAGGTCCCTTGGTGGAAGCAAGTTGGGCACAAGTTGTCATGGCCCAAGTGCAACTTCTTTATGTGGTTAGTGGCTCAAAACGAGTGTCTTACTTGGGATAATTTATGTAAGTGTGGGTTCCAAGGCCCCTCCATGTGTATTTGGTGTCATGGTTGGTGGAAGCAAGTTTGGCACAAGTTGTCATGGCCCAAGTGCAACTTATTTATGTGGTTAGTGGCTCAAAACCAGTGTCTTACTTGGGATAATTTATGTAAGCATGGGTTCCAAGTCCCCTCCATGTGTGTTTTGTGTCATGGTTGTGAAGAGAGTGTCTCCCATCTCTTCTTCTAATGTTCCTATGCTAGGGAGATTTGGCATTTCTGGTGGGGCTGTGGAATATGGCCTACTAGCATGCTTCCTCTTTGGTGGAGTTTAGGGAACGATGGGGTAGAGCCCTTGTTTCTCTCCCCTTTCTTCAGGCTACTCGAGCTCTGGGGCCTTCCTTTATTATCTGGAACCTATGGTTGGAGAGGAATAGGAAATTTTTTTAGGATGTGATGTTGTTGGCCCCTCACCTTTGGTGGAAAATTTTACACTCTTTAGGGGAAACAATTGTGGCTAAGTGTGATATGACTATTCTGGTGGACCCTCGTGATGTTGGTTGTTGTAATCATCTTCATCTTCCTCCTCCCCAATAGCAGCTCATGCGTAACAGATGTAGGCATCCTACCCCGAAGGTGAATAGGGAGGGAAGATGGACCCCTCCTCCTCTTGGGATCCTAAAAATCAAATTGGATGGCTCTTCTCATGGTAATCTGGGTTATGTTGGCATTGGGGGTGTGGGTCGGGATAGCTCTAGAGATGTTCAGTTTATCTTCTCAGTGTATAAGGGTCTTCGTACAAATAATCTTATGGAGGCTCAGACCATCTTGTTGGCTGTAGAGTGGGGCAGTCAATTAGGATGGTGAAAGATCATATGTGAGTTTGACTCCTAGGTTGTGGTGAACTTACTGAATAGGTGGCATTTGGATGATGTGAGCTGGCAGTTGGCTTTGATTGTTGAACAAATTCTCACTCTCTATACTTCTCTACATTATATTACTTTCACTCATATTCCTTGTGAATGGAATGGTGTTGCTGATTGCTTGGATAAATGGGCCTCTAATCATATTCATGATTGGAATCTTGTGGATCGGGGTCAACTTCCCCCAGATTTGTCTCATCAATTGGATCACTTGGTTGAACTTGATAAGGCCATTTAAGGCCCTTGCTTTGTAATGTTTCCTTATTTTAATAAATTTTTACTCCCTTGATGTTAAAACTAAATCAAATTCTAATGGAATGCACCCCTGTGCTTGGCCAACTCTCAACTGTCGATACTAAAATCTGAGAAGAAAAAAAAATTGACTGTATGCTGAAAACTCATACTGACCGACTGTTGAAAATTGAACGATTGCAAGATATGTTCAAAATGGATATTGTGATTGTAGGATACAATATGCATTGATTCGAGGTTATATTTAGCAAACTGTGCACTTGTCAAATCCACTTTAGAAACTTCTAAGAAAATTTTTGCATGTAAGTGGTAGTAAAGAACTATGCCCTGATCACCATATCTAAATTAACATCATTAGTTCTCATTAACATGAAAGCCAATGTTTGTTCTGTAGAAACTTCTGTAGGCTTGGTCGGTCTCAAGGATTTTGAAGAACATGAATGTTCATAGTCAAGACAAAGGAGGCAAAAATTTATTGACATTGTTGACTAAACATTTGGCATGTAGCTTGATATTTTGTCCATATCATACATCATTTCTAATTGCAATTGCAAATACCTCATGTATAGATTTATGAATGGTTATCTTCAATCTCTCTTGAATGAATCTATCTAAAAATTTGCACTCCTTTAATGAACACCTGTAGTGATGGACATTCCTAGGCATATCCAAAGTAAAATAATCTGGGCTCAAATTATAGAAGATTGGCTAAATGGACTTGACGTGAGGGTATTAAAGAGTTCTTTGGAGATTGGCAGTGAGAACAATTATCAAGTGATAAAAACACACAAATATTAAAATCCTCAGGAGGCATGTGCATGCATGGTTGTGGGGACTATGATGTGCAAGATTACAAAGAATCAATGCAAGTGATCCACCATTTTTAGATTATACAAGTGATATTTTGTTTAAATTAATGCCTTTACTATATTTGGAGTTGGTTGTAATGTGTTCACAATGTGAATTGGTGCAAAATGTATATCATATCAGATGTGAAGAAATCAATATGCGATGTAGATGTGAAGAAATTGGTGTTGTGCAAAATGTAGATCATATCAAATGCAACGAAATTTATGCAAAATATAGATCATATCAGATTTTCCTTTCAACTTTTTCAAATCGTGAATGTAGATTGAATTAATATGAAAGCATACTATATTAAAAAATTCCCTAGTAGATTATGCATGTGAAAAGGGAGAGCTTAGTAGATGTGCATGCAAAATATGAAAGGAAAGATAGACTAGATAAATATTTTGGAAAGAAGCCCCAAAGAAACATGCTCACACTAGGTCAACATTCAACATATTTCATCTTAGAGTTATATTGACAACATATAATCAACATATTTGATCTCTTTTATGAGTAGAAGAAACTATGAGAAAATTCACGTTGGGTTCACCATTTATGTGATGCTGAAAATTTAAAAACCTTGATTGAATTCATAAAATCAAAATCATGCATTCAACATCATATCAATAGAGCTTTTCCAAAATGAAAACACAATGCATAAACAAAATACTACTACTAAAACATCCAAGCAAATGCATTCAAAAGGAAAGATAAATTCATTTCCATCCTCTCTACAATATTTTTTCTTTGCTCTCAGATTTTTGTAGCAAAAGCACAAGAGGCTATGTAGAATTGGATTTGAGAATTATGAAACCGAAGTTGTGTCCCCAAAGTGGGGAAGAAGAAAAATTTTTATAGATGAATTCGTGGGGTGAATTCAAGTTGGGAGATATGTGGGATTAAAGATTGTAGTGGAGAAATGCATTTTGGAATTAATTGAAATTGATTAAAAATGAAAGAAAATGGATGAGTGGGTTTATGATATAATATAGGTTTAGAATTATATTTATATATGATTTTTGAATGTAAATGATTGATTCAAGGAAAATGAAATTAATGATTAAATGATTTAATGGAATATATGACTGGATAAAGATTAATGTGATATGAATGCAAAGGATATTTTAGTAATTAATGCAAATGGAGCAATAATCAATTAATGATAAATGATTATGCAAATAGATAACAATTATGAATAAATGCTTATATATGCTCATAATATGGATAAATGGTTATATTATTTAAATGGATTAATGAATATGGAGATATAATTATGCAAATGATTAAAGGAAATGATAAATATTTATGAAATAGATTAATGGATTGTGAAATGGATAAATGTTTGAATATACAAATGATTTAGGAGGAAAATATATTAATGAATTAATTAAATAGATAATGGAACCTATTTAATTAATAGAAGAAATTAAATTATTATAAGAAATTTTTTATGTGTCTACACCTTACATAGGTACAACTTAGGAGAAAATCATCTACATTTTCCTTACACATTACACACTAGCTCAAACATTTATTACAATGGACTTAATTCTATCCCCTATTAGTATAAAGTACTATGTAGGGTTGTCCAAGTGAAAGCTCTTGCGTTCGATATGATCCATCTTCCTAAACAAGGAGGATAAACACACATACCCCCTTTTCATACAACTATTCTCAACAAAATAAAATGCATTGAAAATGCAACAAATCAGATTTTAAAATCTGTAACATGAACACTTGATTGTTCATTCATAATCTCCAAAAGAACATCACAATAACTTCTCCAAATTGACAATAAAAATGGTGCAGCCTCATGGGATAATAATAATAGTCTCAAAATTGATATAAAATTGATTTACAACAGAAAAATAATTTAAGGTCAACAAGAAGTTCATTTTTTTAAATATTCTACCAAAAACTATGAAACAAGATCATCAAACACTTGCAAACTTCAATACAAAATATGCAACAACTCAATCATGGATTCTTAAATCCATTTACTATTATGAATTCACCTCCAAACCTGAAAAAACATTCATACCAAACTAATTTCTCCTTCCCTCAACTCTCACCAAACTTCCCCTGCAAAATCCCTCTTCTCTTCTCATATTCCCCTTCTTTTCACAAGTTGATTTTCTGCACTTTTTCTTGTGCAACTCTCAAGAGAAACCTACAAGTTGTTTCTCCAAAATTTCTACTATTGTTTGCTTCTCTTTGAATACCTTAAAGGCTCCATTTTTTCTAGATTAAAACCTTTTTGAAATCCCAAATCTGCTCTTTCATTTCCCTCCAATTGTCTTTTCCAAATTCCTCAGTTTTTGCTTAAAAATCATCATTAAATGCTTCCTTGGAAATATGGCACAAAGATTTGCTACACCATATTTCATGACTCGCTGCTGTAAATGCCTCATAAAAATCAATAAAATCATGAACCAAGTCATGCTCATTCACAATAATTTGAATACTGAAGTCATTAATTGATTTTTCCCAAAAAACACTAGCTTCTATGCATTAAAGCAAAAATATTTTTTTTTTTTATCTTGGGTGTTCACTCTCTCCATCCCTATTTTTTAGGGATTTTGGAATCTCAAAAATAATATTTTAAATGGAATAGAAATTCTCCAAAAACCTATTCTGAAATTTCAAAATTTGAATTTCAAACTCCAAAATTACCTCCTACACTTTTTCTCACTCCAAAAATGCAATATTTAAATAAAGACCAATTAGTTAATAAATTATTTTGGCCTCAACATTGCAATGTATTTACCTATTGCATAATTAAACCAAACCTTAAGAAATTAAAAATTAAATAATTTCTTTTTAGTTGATGAGGATAGCCCTTTGATCATGGATGCTCCTGCATCAAACACCCACGGTAGAAAAGAAATATTTCATGAGCTACACTTAGAAATATTTATAGAACATGTACTTGTCCTGGATCCACCTCTCTTCTTTATCCACTAGTATTTCTTTGTTCACCAATTTCTGAAACTTCACAACATTATCCTCTTCCATCTTTACTCCTCTACCCTCTATTGCTGGTTTAATTTCTCCCACTCTTTCCACCATGTCTTCTCCATGAAATTTTATTGTTTCAATTCCTTCTGTAAAACAAAACATCGCTGCAATCTGATTTCTTTTACTCAAAACAACATTAGTACCATTATCAATAGACTCATTTTCCATTCCTCCTAACAAGGAATCATAGTGACAAATCAAAACATCTTCATATCCACTATTCCCTAACAAAGATTTACTGGAAAACTTTTCATTTACCTTCACTTTACACTTCCCCAATTTAACTTCATCAAATTGATCTATTTCTGCAATAAAATACTCTATTTCTACATTCTTATTGTCATCAAAGTAAACACCAAAATCTGATTTTACCTCACTTTTAACTACAAACTTCATCTTACCTGACATTAACTCATCCCATTCTCTTTCAATTTTTTCCATTCGCATCAATAAATCATCCCCTTCACTTTATTATATGTCCTTCAAAGGACACTCTTTGGCTGCAACTTCATCATAATCACATTCATCTTCATAAAAATATTTATCATTTTTTTTTTTCCTTTGTATCTTCCACTGCTGCAACTTTTTCTTCCCTTGCAATAATTTGATCCCATTCTCCTTCAATCTGAATGAGTAAATCATCCTTCTCAACTTCATAGGTTTTCTTTAAAGAAATCTCTTCTACTACTTCAATCATGGTAGTCTCATCCTCCATGTCTTCCAATAGGCATCCCTCTTTAGGTTCATCAATCTCTTTGTGTTCATACTCTTCTTCTTCCTCAGTGTCGCATGCATGACACTCTGTTACTTCTTCTTTCTTTCCCATAGTAAAAAAATCATTAGAAATATAAAACTTATCTTCAACTCTTCTCTCCTCTTGTTTCCTCCTTTCAATCTCATCCCTTAATTCATTTATTTGTTGTTGCAACCTTATCATTTCTCTTTCTCCAAATCTCCTTTTTATTACCTCTAGTCTGGGAATCCTTAGAATCCATCTAATGATAATGCCCTTTCTCCTTTCCATTTTTCATGCTTCTCAAATCCTCAACAACACAAATTTTCAAAACCCTCAGGTTCTTCACATGTAAACTGCCTCACATTCAACGATATGTTGGCTTCAACCCACACTCACATGTCCTGCTGCAACTGCCTCACATTCAACACTTTGTTATAGACTTAGGAGCTTGTGCTCTGATACCACTGAAGCAGGAGGATAAACACACATACCCCATTTTCATACAACTATTCTCAACAAAATAAAATGCATTGAAAATGCAACAAATCAGATTTTAAAATTTGCAACATGAACACTTGATTGTTCATTCATAATCTCCAAAAGAACATCACAATAACTTCTCCAAATAGACAATACAAATGGTGCAGCCTCATGGGATAATAATAGTGGTCTCAAAATTGATATAAAATTGATTTGCAATAGAAAAATAATTTAAGGACAACAAGAAGTTCATTTTTTTAAATCTTCTACCAAAAACTGTGAAACAAGATCATCAAACACTTGCAAACTTCAATACAAAATATGCAACAACTCAATAATGGATTCTTAAATCCATTTTCTGTTATGAATTCACCTCCAAACCTACAAAAACATTCATACCAAACTAATTTCTCCTTCCCTCAACTCTCACCAAACTTCCCCTACAAAATCCCTCTTCTCTTCTCATATTCCCCTTCTTTTCACAAGCTGATTTTCTGCACTTTTTCTTGTGCAACTCTCAGGAGAAACCTACAAGTTGTTTCTCCAAACTTGCTGCTATTTATTGCTTCTCTTTGAATACTTTAAAGGCTCCATTTTTTCTAGATTAAAAACTTTTTGAAATCCCAAATCTGCTCTTTCATTTCCCTCCAATTGTCTTTTCGAAATTCCTCAGTTTTTGCTTCAAAATCATCATTAAATGGTTCCAAATATGGCACAAAAATTTTCTGCACCATATTCCATGACTTGATGCTGTAAATTCCTCATAAAATTAAATAAAATAATCAACCAAGTCATTCTTATTCACAATAATTTGAATACTAAAGTCATTAATTGATTTTTCCCAAAAATACTAGCTTTTATGCATTAAATCAAAAATTTGTTTTTCTTATCTTGGGTGTCCACTCTCTCCATCCCCTTTGTTTTAGGGATTTTGGAATCTCAAAAATAATATTTTAAATGGAATAGAAAGTCTCCAAAAACCCTTTTTGAAATTTCAAATTTTGAATTTCAAACTCCAAAATTACCTCCTACACTTTTTCTCACTCTAGAAATGCAATATTTAAATAAAGACCAATTATTTAATAAATTATTTTGGCCTCAACATTTGAAATTTTTTTACCTATTGCATAATTATACCAAACCTTAGAAAATTAAAAATTAAATAATTTCTTTTTGGTTGATGAGGATAGCCCTTTGGCCATTTGTTTCGGTTGTCTTGGATCTTGACCTAAACAAATATATCCATATATTTTCTCAGTGTATTCTCTTTGAGGAAGATTCTTGTACCTTTTTGCCATGTGTTGTTATATCAACCTTTGCAATCCCTATTCGTGTACTTTCATTTTTACTTATGGTAAGTTTATATGATCCTTATGCTTTGATTATTTAGTGAAATATGTTTCTAATTAAAGTTTAGCTCAAGTTTGTATTCATCTAGCAATTGTGGTGAAGATGTAATGGGTTTTCTAATAGGTATAATATGAATAAAAATAAATAAATAAATATATATATATTGAAAGCATAGTACAAATGTAAAATATTTTGGTTTTACTATAATGTTATTGATATCTTAAGGGGTTATGATTAAATCTATATTGTGATTCAAACAAATTAAAGAAGAAACTAATTGCATAATGTGATAATAAATAGATAAATATTAATTTCTAATTAAATTAATAGTATAAATCCAGAACATCAAAATGGATCCTTGTCATTTGAATGTTTGCCATTATATGGAATATGAGGATGTTAATTTTAAACCTTGTGATAATGCTTTTAAAGTAAAGTTATTCTTATGTCATAATAGTTAATGGAATGACAAGAAATGCTAATGGTCACATTATCAATTAAGTAAATAAATTCAACCTTAGGAATATCTACATAGAAGTCAAGTATATGTGATGGGTAAATATCAAATAGGAGCTTAATAAATGTTATGATGTATATCTCATGTGAACTAAGGTTAGCATATATGGATGTCAAGAAAATATGAGTCAACATGAAGAGTTCAAGATGAAAGGTAAAGTTAATTTAGTTGTAAATCGAAGAGGGGCTTGTGTGATTTAAGGAATTGTAAATAGGGAATAAAATATTTTATTCATATGCATTAGAATTATTCAAGAAACTGAAAAATATTTTATTATTAACAATATCTTATACCCTCACCCCATTATAAATGTGAATCAACCTTAATATTATATTGATTATCAACATTACTAATATGGTTGATAATAAAATTCTTATATGAATAATAATGCTAATTACTAATGTCACGGTGTTATTTTACCTTACAATAATAGATCTATTATTAATTAAGCAACAAGATAACTATAACAATATCACTAATTTCAATATTAATAATGAAAGAAATTAAAATTGTAAACCATATTCACATTGACAATAAAGTTCCATTATTTGTTTATATTATATTAGCAATGTCATATTATCTTTAATTCTATTATGGAGGATTAGGAATAATTTAAATAAGTTTTTTACGCTTGATTCTCAATAATTAATTATGGGAAAACACTCCATTGATTGAAAGGTAAATGCTAATGATAAATTCCTAAAAGCTTAAAAAGATAAGATATATGTTAACATTCCTGTGCATGTAGCTTTCCATAGCACCACAATATCCCTTCACGTGGCTTTCTCAAATTCTTGAAGAGAAAATTTGTGTTTATGTGGTTGCATATACCAAGCCAAGAGGAAGTAAAAATGGGAGGATAGTTTCAGGTATTTGGATATACTTGGTTCCTAAGGGCTCACTTTGGAGACAAAACGTTGGAAAAGGAAAGATGGTTGGAAACTCCAGTGCACATACCCTTGACGTCAATGCACTAGGTAATGTAATCTCGCCATATTTTATGTTATTTGCAGCCTGAAAATAAGGTGTTGACGGTGATTTCTCTTTTAGGGTAAGTTTATTAAAATGAAAATTATAGCCAAGATTCTAATAATGTACACATTTAGGTTTTAACATTTTCAGCATCCTTTACATAATTAAAATAAATCCATTTTGTGATCATCCTGCAACCTTGCATTCCTTGAGATCACATTTCTTTGAAGCATTCTATCAAATAGTTGTGTACCTTGTTTTTGTTCCACATTTTTTAATACATATTTGTCAATGTAGTTGGGTGAGATATGATCCACAAGCACCACAGGTTTTACAGGTGACTTCGAAATAAGTTTTTGGGTTGTCTCCAAGATAGCCATTACCGGCATCAAGGTCAACCTTGCACTCCTAATGATCAACTACATATGTAATGCAATAAGGATGACTGATGTGTGAAGTATGTGCAGCCCTCATCCTCTAAACCTACCTATCTACATGCCCCTTGAAACAAGCAAAGTTTGCAATGTTAGGACGTGTTCCTGAGTGCTTCATTAGCTCAAATATTTTGAGAGCGTCCTTGCAAAATCTATCTCCTGTACTAATTCCCCCTGCATCCAATCTTCACGTAGTCTCCTCATTCTTTTTCCTTGCAAGTCATGCTTGGTATTGTCGGCACTGCTCTTCTTTAGTCATCTCCCGATTTTTAGATCATAAGGTTGCCTTAAAGATGCCTAATTCTCCTCCATTTACCTCAACCTTGGTTTTTGTTTCACTACCTAATCTTCATCATCGTCGTTAAATGAGTATGCAACATTAGTGTATACTTTGGAGCTAGCCCTAGTTGCATTTTTAGGACCTTTATCCGTAGCAGCCATAGTGTCAACAAGGAGTGATGAATAATTCTGTGTTTTTGGGTTATGAGTCTGCAACTGCAAATTCTGAAACCCGAGTGGTACATTAAAATTCATTCCAACCTTCACCTCACTAGGTCTGTATATATTTATTTATATCTCTGGTTTGACACCTTATTCCAGAAATCTTGATATATTCAAGGCCGCCAATTTCCTTTTATGAAGTCTTGTAATTGTTGGGAAATGTAATTTCTCCCTCAAATGAGAAATATTAATTACACTAGAGATTTCTAGAGGTTCCAGCTGGACTAGAGATTAGGAATAAAGTAAAATTTGGTAAATTCTATAAGTTATTTTTATGTCGTTTAGGGTTGGATATTTCTAGAAGTTTAGGGTTAGGTAAATTCTAGAAAATTATTTTATGTTGGCCAAGGTAAAATAAATGTCAGCTTATATTCTAGATTATTCTAAATGTATCTAAAGTCCTCTATATAAGAGGCAGATGTAAACCATTTTTGGACAAGCAATTAAATACAAATATTTTGAGCAGCAATTCGTGTTTTATTTGTGTGTGTGTTTATTCATGAATTGTTGAGTTTATATTTGCTTATTAGTGTTGATCTGTATCCATCCACCCCTATCAGATTGGTATCAGAGCCTATGGTTGAAGACCCTAGAAAGCAGATGGTTGTGAAAGAGTTTGCTGTTAAATAATTTGTGAAGATCCATTGCTGGAGCAAGTGTTGTTGAAAGAAGTTACTGCGAGGTTGTGTTTGCAGATTGTGGGCACCAAATTGAAGAAAGCTATCAAAGTGAAGAATACAGTGCTACTAAAGATTGGTATGAGCATTGGCTTGAGAATTTATGAAAAGTAATTTTTTTACAGAAAGGATTGTCATAGCAAATCTACATTGTCATAGTAAATCTATGTTGCCCTAGTTAGGGTTTGGTACCATTTTGTTGAAATTTTCAGATTACAGAAGTTATGTTTAAAAAAAAAAAAGAATTGTGAGATAACATATATCAAAAATTTGTTGAAAGTGATGATTTGTGAAGTTTGAAGAAAGATTGCAACAAGGGTTTCAAAAGGTTACATCAAGTTGAAGGAAATTGTGGAAGACTTAAGGCAAGAAAAGATTGCAAAAGTAAGGTGAGTTTAATTATTTGTTTTAATGGGAAAAATTGGAAAAAGGGTTAAAAAAGAGAATGAAAATTTAGTGGTTGAAAACAATGTTTTGGAAGAAGAATTAACAAAGCTTAAAGAACAATTGGATATTGTTAAAAAGAATAATAGATTCTATTTTGAAATTAATAAAGAGATGTAGAGAGAAAAGTGTAAACTTTTAGATGAAAATTATAATCTTGAAAAGGAATTGGAGGAAGTTAAAGATAAAAGTGAAAAGTTAGAGGAAAAGTTAAAATTATTTGATGAGGTTAAAAAGAGGAATGAAGAGTTAGAGGAAAAGCTAAGATTGTTTGAGGAGATCAAGAAAAAGAATGAAGAACTAGAACAGCGAGTGAAATTGGTTGATGACTTAGAAGAGAAATTAAAGAAATTAGAAGAAGCAAATAGTTTGCAGATGAAGGAAATTACAAAATTGAATGAATGTTTGAAGTCAAAATCCATATGTGATGTTTCTTGTGGTACAGAGGATTTGAATTCGTGTATTGATAAATGTGTTTTTGCTGAAGAAATTTGTGATAAAAATTGTCAAAAAGATAATGTTGTTAGATGTAAAGGAAATGAAAAAAATGTTGGTTTAAAGATCATGGAAAGAATGGGATACAAAGGTAAAAATTTAGGAAGGAATGATCAAGGGATGAGAGAGCCAATTAAGCCAGTAATGAGGCCAAAACATGAAGGACTTGGATATGTGACAGGTAAGGGAAATAATACAGGTGTAACTAAATTTGTTAAAGAAATGGAATGTGTGCAATGTTGTCATTGTAACAAGAAAGGACATACGAAGGATAGATGTTGGGACTTACATCCTTGCATTATTTGTGGTTTGAAGAGTCATTCTGAAAAGACATGTTGGAATAGGCAGTGCAAGAAAGATTTTCTGGCAGGTTGTATGAAAATGGATTTTATGGCAAGTTGTATGAAAATAGATTGTGGATGGAATTACGGATCAAGTTGGAAAAAGATGACAGGCATGTTCAAAAGGTTGTTCAAGTGGAAATGTTCCTATGAAAGAAATCAAGAGAGATTTGTTGGTCTATCAAGACATCAAAGAAGGTGGAAAGTTACAAATAGTGAGTTTGCAGAGAAGAAGACTTCTAGTTTGAAGTTTTGAAAGTTTGAAATTTGAATGACTACCGCAGCAGTGGGATGAGAGTTGCAAAGAGTTGAGGAAAGAGATCTACAGATTGTAGAGATGGTTTGAAGACTTGGACAAAGACAAAGGCATTCTCAAGTTTGAAGATATCAAGCAAAGAAAAGGATTTGCAAAGGCAACAGTCAAGAGCAAGGAAATTTATGCAGCAGCATTTGAGGTTGAAATTAGGGGGGAGTGTTGGGAAATGTAATTTCTCCCTCAAATGAGAAATATTAATTAAATTAGAGATTTCTAGAGGTTCCAGCTGGACTAGAGATTAGGAATAAAGTAAAATTTGGTAAATTCTATAAGTTATTTTTATGTCGGTTAGGGTTGGATATTTCTAGAAGTTTAGGGTTAGGCAAATTCTAGAAAATTATTTTATGTCGGCCAAGGTAAAATAAATGTCAACTTATATTCTAGATTATTCTAAATGTATCTAAAGTCCTCTATATAAGAGGCAGATGTAAACCATTTTTGGACAAGCAATTAAATACAAATATTTTGAGCAGCAATTCGTGTTTTATTTGTGTGTGTGTTTATTCATGAATTGTTGAGTTTATATTTGCTTATTAGTGTTGATCTATATCCATCCACCCCTATCAGTAATCCCTATGGTGATATTAGCCGAATTTGTGAATGATAGTCAAATCTTAGGAAAACTTTATCACATCTTTATCTTATTCTTGACTCCCGAGTAGCTGCCCTCTCAATCATCCTTTTTCTTGTGGTGGACTATCAAAATTTATGTCTGATTTCACACCTTGTGTAACCAAATGAAATCGCCTCTCTGAAAATGTCTTGTCTTCAGTATAGGAACAAATTACTCTTTAGGTAATGGCCTACTGAAAATTGGTCATGAATTTAATGTAAATGAAAGGTGATATATTTTTTTATTGTTTCTTACCAAATTTCAATTGTTATGCTCTTATGCGCTAATGATATATATAATTAACTTTATTATATAAATTGAAATTTATATCAATATGAGAGATGGGCTCTACACATTTATATCAAATTCTATATCAAATTCTAAGACTTATAGTAACTGTAATTATAGTTTAAGAATTTTGGTGGTAAATTGAAGGTCACTTGTAATTACTCAATACTAAATCTTTATTAAGAATCAAGAATTTCACTTTGTATTCGTCGAACTATCTTGATAATAGTTGCATGAGCTCATTTAATAGAATTCCTTGGAAATACAAATCATTAACGATTTAGTAATAAATAAAACAAAATATTTATTGGATAATTAGATAGGATAATTTTATTTATAGATGCTAGTATCTAGAAGTAACATATCATCTAGGAAAGGCTAGTAATATGCAACCGAATCATTAGAATTATGTGGTATCTCATAAAGACATTTGAATTGTTTTTTTTTTTATGATGATGTTGTTCTATTTCCTTATGGAAGTTTAGGTTATAAGTTGGTAGAGGGAATAATTGAATCTTGAATGGTTTGATTCAAAGTTATTTAATTTTATCTCAACTATTTGCTATATCCTTACGATAGGAATAATGGTTTATTTGAATTTTGATAATAGAAAGATTGGATTATGTAAATTGGATTAGATTATTGGTCTGGATAAATGAACTAGAACACTGATTCCTTTTGTAGATAGTTAATTATTAGGATGTGTAATACCTAGTAGTATCTAACTGGATTATGGGTCTTATTTTTTTCTATTTTGAATAATGTATTTATTTTCATTTCAAAACATTTATTTTGAATGGACCCTTTGATCATGGTAATTTAATTACAATTTCTTACTTTCTTCTAGATTTATTTAAGTTGATTGTGCTAAAGTAAAAGTAGATTTATTCTCATAGTATATTTAAAATTTAATGTATTTCAAGTGCATTTAAAATTAAAATTTAATTTCAAGTGCATTTAGAATTAAAAATTAGATTTAATTATTATTTATTTAAAATTAAAATTATTTATGAATTCCTCTAATCTTGGATTTGTGATTTATGTATATATCATCTAGGTTGGATTTGAATTAGATTTATTTAGTTTGAAGCTAACAAATGCAAATGTTATGTTTTGATTAAATTTATTTATTGAAGTATACCAATATGCTTCATTTTAGCTAAGTTTATTATTTTGAAGTAATAAATGAATAGGATATATTTTGATTAAATTTACTTATTTGAAGTAAACCAATATACCACTTTTTAATTAAATTTATTATTTTGAAATTAGAAATAGATATGTTTCATTTTAATGTTAAATATTTTGAAGTAAATGAAGGTATAAGTTAGGAATTTTAAATTAAGAAAAAAATATGATGGGTTACATATTTTATGATCTTGTAGTGCTTATTCATTTAAAAGATATTGTGATGAAAATGCATTTAAATATAGTTGATCATTTAATTATGCTTTACACTATCATTAGTAAGATCGAATTATGTTCTTGTTTGAGTGAATCAAATGGTTAATCCTTTCATGTTTCTATTAAGTTGGTTTATTTATCAAATTGAAAAGGAAGGTTAAAACAAGTGGAGTATGCAATATGATTTCAAGTTTCATTGCATGAAATTATGTTAAAGTTTGATTCTTGCATTTTCCAGATTGATTGAATACTACATTGATTTATTCTTTTCGTTTGATGAGTTTTAACCCAAGCCTTGATGTGAGTTCTTTGGGAACCCTAGTATCTGTGTACCCTTCAATTGGGTGTATGTGAAATTTGATGTTATAGGCTTGTAGAGGCATTGGGTAATGGGTTTATGTTGGATTTCTTGATTTGATTTTGAAATGTTTGATTAATTATTAGTTTTTGAACTCTTGCAGATGTTACCTTACTTCATATTTTTCTTCTTGTTATGGATGTTTGGTGAGATGGTCCATGTCTTGCGTTTGCACTCAGACTGGTAAAATTTAGTGTTTTATGTTTGGTACACCCCCTTATTGTTGTAAAGTTTTGTATTAGGACCGTGCGGTGACACTCTCCCATTATGTCCCCTACTTTTCCTTTGTATTCCTCTTGAAGCAGTCACCTTGTATGTGGTCATTGAGATTGATGTATGTTTTGTTTTGATTGACCTTGTTGTTCAGTCTTCAATTTTTTTTCCTGTTTGTCTTGGTCGTGGGTCTTTCCTATCAACTCCTAGCATGGGGGGTGGGCCTTCAAGTCCACATGGTCAAGTGGAATGTGCTATGTATCCCATTGGGTTCCCAAGTTGTGTTCATGATGCGGAAGTGAATGAGCCTCACATTGTTGAAGACTTTTCCTCACTTTGTACCTTATTCTCCTTTAATGTAATTATTCTTGTAATTGATGTACTCTTCCCATTGTTATAAGGAAAGCATTATGTAATGTATTAATGTAGTTATGATGTGTTGTATCTATGGAAATATGCTCCAAAATTGTGTTATTAGAACTATGAATTGAATTGGAATAAAACGATGTATTGTATTCCTCTCTTTTGATCTTTAATGGTTGTATATCATCATTATGTACTCTTTGATTTTATTTGCTTTTGTTTGATAAAATCTTATGTTTCGTAATGACCATTCTGTGTACCCCAGAGGATGTAGATGACTTTGTAAATGTATAATTGCTTTTCATATAATGAATGTACAAATTTATCTTATGCAATGTTTCACTTTCAAAAAAAAAATTGTGTGGTGTTTATTGTCCTTTGGGGTTCACATGGTGGGGT
Organism: Sequoia sempervirens; assembly: GCA_007258455.2. Classification (NCBI taxonomy): domain Eukaryota; kingdom Viridiplantae; phylum Streptophyta; class Pinopsida; order Cupressales; family Cupressaceae; genus Sequoia; species Sequoia sempervirens. Next base: position 533,666,000 of record VDFB02281492.1, on the reverse strand, counting down.
GTTACATCATTCTTGAGGCCATTAATTTTCACTTTCTACCATTTGAATCTTGTATCCAATTTTTATTGCATATGTGCCGAAGTTAGCTCCACACCATATTATTCTGTCATTTTGATTATTTATGCACACTTGTATTTCTTTCATTATTTTCATGATCTTTTCTCTTGTATTTTCTTCCATCTAGAAGGTGTGGAAATCCTTCTAGTAGTGACATCCTTTGTCATCACTTTCCACAAAGTCTCTAACATATTTTCAATATATGTCTCTTAATGATGGGATATGATCCTTGAGCTCAAGGTAGTCTATAAGTGGTTTGTGACCACTTTAAGTATCTTGTAAATCCAATTTATTTCCATAATTTATTTTCCATGTGGTGTGGTCTGTTATTAGGTATCTATTGTTCATCATGAAGTTCAAAATGTGTTAGCCACCTCAGTAATTTGCAATTGTTATGATCCTTTCTAGATCCCAACTATTAGATACTTATGTTGTAATACCCTAGACCATAGCAACTATGGATTCTAATACATTTTCCAAACTAATTTGGCCTCAATAGAAAGGTTATGTGCTTTCAAGTTTCTTATCACCACCCCCCTTCTTCTTGAGATTTGCACACTTTATCCCAATGTATTAGTGGTATTTTGTGTTGCTCATTTGATCCTTCCCATAGAAAGTTCTTTAGAATTCTATCTAGGTTAGTTGCTTCCTTTGTACTTAGTTGCATACTAAACATTGCATAGATTGGAATTGTAGATAAGACAAATTTGATCATAGTTATTTTGTTTTCTAAAGTAATCCATTTGTCTCTCCATCTTAGTGATTTCTCCCTACACTTTTCCTTGATTTGTTCCCATAACTTTGTTCTTATTATTCCTTTTAAGATTAGTACTCCTAAATATTTTCATGGGTTCACATATATTATGTACCTCAATAGGTTTGATATCATCCTTTGCATTAGTTTCTTTGTATTGAAGAAATACAATTTTGATTTTTCTTTGTTTATTTGTTGTGTTAAGGCTTTCTTTGATCTTTCCATCAGACTCTCTTATTGTGGCTTCATCATACAACAATGTATCATCAATAAATTATTGATGGGTGATGGCCTTTATGTTTGGAGTAATCTATAGGCCTTTTCAACTTCCTTCACTTTTATATTTCTCAACTTTTTTGTTGAGTGCTGCCATTATTACAAAAATGAAGGGGGGGATAGGATCCCCCTGTCTAAGGCCATTTGTGCTTTAGAATAAGCCACATGGTAGATTGTGAACCAAAACTAAGTATCTTGTTGTAGAGAGATAGAAAAATAATAATTTGTAGCTAGTCCTTATAGAACCCAAATTGTTCCATAATTTTGATTGGGAATCTCCATCTAAACTTGTCATAGGCTCTACTTACTTATAGCTTTATTATCATACTTTAGATTTTATATTTCTTGATTGAGTGTAGGGATTTATGATGCTATCAGTTATGTCTCACCCTAGAGTAAAGCTACTCTTATTAATAGAGATAACTCTTCCAAGAATTTTCTTTGGTCTATTAGCTAGGTATTTTGAGATGATTTTATAGATTGTATTGCATAGTGAGATTGGGTGGTAGTACCCAAGATTGGAGTATTCCCCCTCTTTTTGTATTATGACCAAACCTATGTTATTTGAATGTGTCTTTGATGAATCTCTTTTTTAATCTGAAATCTTCTACAATTTCCCATACCTCTTCTTCTAGGAAGTTACAACATTTTTTTATAGAAGAAGACTAGAAACCCATCTAAGCTTGGTGATTTATCAAGATGCATTTAGAACCCAACTTATTTAATCTCCTTCCTTGTAAATGGAGCAATTAGCATTTCATTGTCTTCCTAAGATATTAATTTGGGAATGTTCCTAAGGATTTCTCCATAATTGAGTGTATCAATTGCATCCTTAGGAGCTAAAATTTCTCCAAAGAACTTAATTGCTTCTTCCTAAATTTCATGTTTGTTATCCTACCTTTAGAGGTTTGAATGGTTTTTATTCTTTTATATGATTTTTTTATTATTATTTTGGATGTGTTATGGAAGAACTTGGTGTTGACATCCCCCTCAGATAACTAGATATCTTTGGATTTGGAGTGCCAAAACTACTCTTCCCTTTCCATGATCTCTTCATATTCTACTTTTAATTCTCTTTCTTTTTTGTAATCCTATTGGAAAATCCCTTGTTTCATTACTTTTTCATTCAATTCTAATAGTGATTCCTATAATTTTTCCATCTTAGAGAAGATATTTTTGAAAACTATATTATTTCATTCTTGTAGCTTCCTTTTAATGTACTTTAGTTTATTTTTAAAGATAAATCTTTTCGGTCCTTTATGTCTTGGAGCTTCATGCCACCAATTTTCTATTTGATTGATCAATGTAGGCCTACTAAATGAAAGCACATTTCTTCTATGTTTGTTTTTAAGTAACTAAAAAATTGATGGGAAGGTGGTCAAAACTTGCTAGAGGGAGAATGAGTTATTCTAGGTTGAAATTAGTTTCCAACGAATCTTGATAGAAATGGAATCTATCTAGTTTCTCTGTAATGTAGCCACTACCTTCTCGTTTGTTGGTCCAAGTGTATGAACCATTTTTTGGTTTTACATCCAATAATTAATTGTTTATAATAAAGCAACCAAAATCATTCATTGAAACAATTATTCTATTTGACTACCCATAATTTTCCTCATTCCTAAGGATAACATTAAAAACATTACCCATGACCACTTTGACATAGTTGTGTGTGACAATATTTTGGCTTAGTCCTTCCAAAATATTTTCCTTCTCACAAGTCCTAGTTGGGCCATAAATTTTGAACAAGGTGAATTTAAGATTGAACTTTGGGCTTGACACCTCACACACTATCTAGTTTGGCTCTTTACCTATTATACTTAGCCTAATGTTGTCGGTATGCCAAAGGATACCTAGACACCGGGCTGTGATGCCATATGAATTAGAGAAAGCTTATGCCCATCCTCCCACATGAAAGATTTGGGCACTCTCATCTTTTAATTTGGTTTATTGTAGGAGGATTATGTCTAAGTATAACTTCTCAATCTGACAGTTTGTTTTTTAAAATGAAAAAATAGGTTTTATAGGGACCTGAAACTGCAAAGTTAAACAACAAAAGATAGAGAAAATAAGTCCAAACAAACAAACTGTTGTCCCAAAAAGGAAACGACAACACAATCTGATAGTTTGTTAATCATCCTTTTTAGGGGCATTCAAGCCCCTAACATTCTAGGTTATTATCTTCATGGCTCTTTGAGGGGGGAGTGCTCTCCTCCCTTGCTATCTTGACAATTTTTTAGAACACTCTTAATTCCCTTCTATTGGGCTAATTCTTCCCTTCCTTGCTTGTCCAATTTTTTTCCTCTCTTCTTTTTGGATTTTTTTGATAGGTTCCAACATATGAGACACTCACTATGATATGATCCTTGGTTCAATTATGTCTATATCATCAAAATCCTCCTAATTTTTTTCTCTCAAAAAATATTTCTTTTGGTTTCTCCTAGGCTTGCAAAGGAAGGCATGCATTATCCTGCTATACTTGAGATTTTCATTTATTTTCTTTTTCACTTCTTAGCTCTTATTTTGTTGATACTAAATTTTTCTTGCTAATGTTTTCATTTGGAAACTTCTATCCAAGGCTTTCCTTTTGTTTAGCCTTGTTATCTTCTACCTTATTAGTTTCCTTCTTCCACCACACCTTTGTTTTTGTGGGGATAAAAGATTTCTTAGATAAATGGTTCCTTTTTCCACATTTGAAGCATACGAATTAAGCTTCCTCCACCTCTAATTCCTGCTTCCAAATTCATGTTTTGGATTTTAACATTTTTCTTTTGGAATCTTCTTAATTGTCACCACTTAGATTCTTGTGCATAGGTAGTAATTTTTTCCCAAAAGTTGAGTTTCTATATCTATAAATGTGCCTAGTGTTTTTTCAATCTTTTTGTGGCATTCTTCTGACCAATATTCAAAAGGTATGTTGTATAATATAATCCATTTGGATTTTGATTATGGCTCATGGCTCCTCAGGTTAAAATTTGGCTCCCATTTTTGCATATATAGTGGGCACTCATCAATACTCTAGATGCCATTGTTTAAGACTTTGTCTTTATTATCTTCTGAGAGAAAGGATACCATAAAGAAGGCATTTGGAAAGAATTTGATAGTGTGATTGTAATTCTAGTTTTCCCTTTCCCATTCTTCTATGGCTTCCCTAATTTTCCTCTTTCCAATTATTCTATAGATTATTTCTACTTTTTGAAGTAGATCAATGTCTTCCCTATTTTCTTCCTAAATATTTATTTCTAGGATTGATTCAATTCCTTTTGGTTTATTATTGGTATTATTTTCCTTCATGGGTGACATACATGTTTGTGTATTTGGACCTTTTTTGACACTAATCTTCTACTTGTGTGATTTAGTCTTCCTTTTATTTTCATTTAGCTTTGATGTAACTTTAATTGCAGCATGGGCATGTTTTTTCTATTGCTTTATGGTTTTAGGTCCCCTCTACTTTTTTGGTTTTATCACTTTCATTCCTTCACAGTAATGGGACATTGTTTGGTCATGTTATAAAATGTGTCTTTAAGCTTTCGTATGGCCAATCCATAGGTCCCTTTGATCGATCTTTTGGTTTCATTTGTGTAGTGTTTCACAATATTTTTAATAGATCTTGTAATAAATTTTTGTAAGTCTTGATAATTTGTAATTCATAGGAGTAAATGATTTATTGTTATAGTTCAATTTTTAATTATGACTTTTGTATATAAGTGTAGTAAATTTTTAATATCATTCTCTCTCAAATTAAAATGAGATAGGTAAATGTCAATTATCTTTTGGAGAAGGTAACAAGTATATTTTACATGTCTAATTAGGAAAAATCCATCATCAGTGTATTTTCTCATTACTTTTATGTCTATTTTGGGGAATGTCTTGATACATAAATATATAGTTACAAATAATATATTTTGGCATATATTTGGGCTCACATACTTAGGATTTCTTGCGCATAGTCTTATGCTCATTGTTTACCACTCTATGTATCTACTCAATTTTGATCATTAATGTCAAAAAATGATCAATTTTGTTTTCTAACCTAGGTTTCCCCTACAAACTCTAAAGTTGTCCTCATTAATACAATCATCATCCATCAAAAATATAAAACAAATGAAATATCTTAGTTGATTTTTCCTCTTTTGTACTTTGGTCCTAATTTGACTATGGAATAATGTTCATAATTTTGTGTTATGTCCATGCATTAAAATTCATTAACTTATGTTTTGTAAAATACATAAGTATTGACATTTTTACTAAAATTTTAAAATGAAGGAAAGGATCTACCATAACTCATCATACACTCTTACCATTGGTGAATAAACTAGAGGTCATTCTAGAATTCATGTGCATGATTGCAACAGGTTATCTATAAATCTATTTTTAAGTATCATCTTGATAGAAAAGTATAAGAGTGTGATAGGGGACATCATTGTTTCATACTGTATTTTTTGAGGATCTAGGGGTTAAAACAAAATAACATTAGAGACAAGATTCACAATGGGTGATTAAAATGGTGAATTAAAACTAATATAGAATATAGAAGAATATTCTAATTTTGATTCATACATATGGATGAACAAGAATTTTTAAATGTTTAGGTGCATAGATCTCACTATTATCATCTATTAGAATTCATTTTTTTGATACAAATTTATGAAATATCTCTTTATTTATTGATTTTTCTCTTGTGATTATACTTTTTATATTAAATTTCTTGACCAAGTCCACTCCATTATAGAAAATCCTTATAACCTAGGTTGGTTATTATTGAATAGTATTAATGTAGTGAATTAACTTAGGTTACCTACATAGTGATTATATTTCATTTTTCATTTGGTTAAATAATAAACCTACCCAAACTAATTGTTACATATATGGTATAATATTTGATATATTTTTAATTTTTCTAAGTTTGGACAATAGATTTTGATCCTTATTTATGTTTTAGGAATAAATAAATTAAACATTGTTTTATAACCCACTCAAAATGAACTTATGCTACACCATGGGAAACTCTAGGGTTTATTCCTTACTCAGTCTTCATACATTTGTATTAGATTTTAATATTTTCTTTTCTCTTATTTCCCATTACACTCATGTCCTTGATTAATTAATTTAATTTGATGTTTTGGATATGGATGCAATTTATTTGGATGTTTTATCAATCATGTTTCAAATTTATCCTCCTTCATAGATTTATTGAATGTAAATATTAGGCTAGTAGAGATACTTAGTTATTTTTAACTCTCTTTCATGATGATCAATTACTTCATGATATCAATGATCATTCTTTTATCAAGGATTTAATAATTCCATAACTCTTTATAGATACCTAAAATATTCCACCTTCACTCACATCACTAATTTCACTTAATCATCACTTGAGTCATCTATTCAAACCATTAGGACCTTATCCACTAATAATTTATTTAATTCCATCATCACCTGGTTCATCCACTCTTCTCCTAGGACCTTATTCTTTCATCAAAAAATCATCCAAAGATCACCTAATTCATTCACTCATCTCCTAGTACATTCAATAATTCACTATATCACTTTATCATCACCTAATTGTACTACCACCTAAGCCATGATTTCATCCTATCACATCACCTAATTATCATATCACCTAGGTCCATATTTCCTTTATTTATCATATAATTTATTTATCCACCACCTAGTACACACATATTATCATCTTGTAACCTAAAACACACATTATCACAAAACACATAACTATTTAACTAAATAATCCCTAACTAAATTGATTAAATTTCACTAATATTATTGATCCATCTAATAAATTAATTGTCCATAATTATCCAAATATTTCTCCATTTAATTAATAAGTACATCCACAAATTATCCATTAATAAATTAATTAAATTTTAATTTCAACCTTATTACATGAATAATCCAATTGACTACTTATTCAATTGATTAATTCCACCTCATTTAGTTGATTGCATAATCTAACCAATTCACTTAGTATCACTACTAGCCGCTCATTAATCAAATCCACTTCAGTTATCTATACAATCAATTAACTATTACATGTAATTATGAAATCCTCTTGATTTCTCATGTAGTTAGTTAACTCCTCCATGCAGGAAACTAATTAATCAATTAGATTTGTTAGCTCCACAATCACATGGAATTGAGAAATGGGTATGTGCAAGATCATCATGGAAAAAACAGGCCCTTAAGTGGCAAAAATTTTAGAAAAATTAGTGTTAGGCAACTTGACGTAAAAATTTGAATAAGTTATCTATATTATTTTAAAAAATTGTAAGAATAGAATCTATAGAAAATTGAATGTAGTTTCTAAACTACTAGGTTTATTTAAAAATATATAAAATTTATTTGGTGAAAATTTGAAATTTCAATGCAGTAGTACTTCAATTTAAGGGAAAAAATAAGTAGGTGTTTGTTTGACCACCCTAACCATAATAAAATGATAATATTTTTTATAAGATTTTATATATAAGTAGAGGACTCATGTCCAGATGTGATGCATATTTTTATGTAATTTTTTTCCAAGTAAATAGTTAATTATGAATTTTTAATTACAACTTTTTAAAAATATAAAAAATCGTATGTCTAACCACCTTAACTTGGTCAAAACTTCATGAAATTTAATTTTTCTTTTTTAAATCCTATAGTATGTAAAGCATAGAATGTGACGCATGTTTCAGATTCAACAAATGTGATACCGTTTAAAAGTTATAGATTTTTTTCAATCAGCCTATGGATCAGGACTTTAGTTGTAATTCTAATGGAAAATAAATAATAATTATTTATTAAATTCAAATTAAAGAATAAATTATATTGGTGTAAAGATGAGAATATCCTTTAAAAACCCTTTTTGTTTCATCAATTTTGGGTAAAAAAGAAGTCGTCAGTCACATACCCTACAAATACCTAGAATATTGCTACTTTTTGGCCCATCATGATCCTGCAGATACACAAATTACAATTATTTTTATTATAAATTAAAATAATGTGCAACTCACCTATGCATTTCACATCTCCTCATCAATCCCAAAAATAATGGATCATATCTCAGATCTCATATTCAATCCTAGATATCCATCAAATCATCTTGCAAATTTATAAATCAAATTGATCCCACAAGAATTATCCATCATCAATACTATGTCAATTTATAATTTAGGTAATGATAATGTCAAAAATTGAGCACCCACATATGACAAAGGAGCGCATATTTACACATGCTCAACTAGATGTTTGCATGTGAATTAATGAGTATCAAATTGCTTTGATTTTATGTTATTTTATTTGTTTCATTTTCCATACATATGTTGGCAACACAAGGGAAGACAACTAAGAGGGGGTGAATCGGTTGTCTTAGAAATTTAAAACTTATACAACTTATTAACATTATTCTTTGATTTGATTAATAACCATGAACTTAGCATAAATCATCAACACATCAGAAACACACATAACACCAAGATTTTTTATGTGGAAACCCTGTGAGGGGAAAAACCACAATGGAGGTTAGTCCACAAGATTATATCCTGTCAAAAGTATAAGAAATGAAAATATGGGGAATGCACTTGCATTCAAGCACACTACCTAGAGCTCACCGCTAAATTACAATAGGGCTAACCACCCAAAGGAAGACAGACTATCTTACAAAAAGAATTGGATTACATCCATAGGGATTTGAGCTAATAGAATAGCATCAGCTAATGCCTGATCACAATTTTAGTTAAGCGCATGAACACTTCTTTACTCTTCTTCACACTTTGATATGCCTTCAAATTATTTAGATCAATATTCCCACACATACACATAGAATAACACCTTAATTCAAATAAGAAATTTCTCTTATATATCCACAACAATAAATTTCATCCCTACATGTTGGCTTCAACAAAATAATAAAATGAATATAAACTATTGGCCCAAACTACTAAAAATTATTAATGTGAATCAACCAAGGTTAGCCACAATGTAGTCAAGACCCAAATCAACATATTCAATGCAAAAACACTTCAATTAGTTACTCCTCAAATGTACACAACATGCTACAACCACCATGTTAGCCAAGACTAAGAAAAACATGAACATGCAAGAGAAAATCGCAAACCATGAGCACAACGATTAATGTGGGAATGCAAAAAATATAGAGCACAATCTAGAAGCATCCAAAAACATCATTAATCATTAGAGAAGCATTCCCAACAACTGAACTAACTGAAATCGCATCATCTTCAATTAGGAACACAAATTTAAGCAACAAAAAAATAGTTAGAATATAAATCTTCATAGCTCTGTCAAATCTTCACACTGATCTTTGAAACTCGGCAGGGATAAACTAGATACACTCAACAATAAACCCTTTAGTCCACAACCTTTGATCATCAATGTACAAAACTTTCCAACATATTGAACTTCACTTCACCACTGACAACGTGCAACTCATCTCATTACGATTTTCTCAATATCCTCAACATATACAACTTCCAATGAATTAATGCTAATAGTGTTGACATCAATGACAACCATATATCAACAACACAACTGCAATATCAAGCAATCTTGCCCTTTGGCATTGATGGAAACACATGATGTGAAAAAAACTATCAATGCAGCTAACTCTTGACACTTACCCCACCTTAGGTTATAACTCATTTTCTCCTCAACTTTTTCATATGATCTTCTGCCCCTTTGGCATCAATGACAAATATTTCTTCTATACAAGCTATGAACAACATATCTGAACATCTAACTACTCCCCCTAAGTAGCAACCACCACAAAATCAATCCGGATCAAGATATGACTTTGAAATGCATGGAATGATGCAATGCAATGCATCATTAGTTCTCATTAGGAGGGGTAATCACCCCTAACTTCACTCTGAGATACTCAAAAGTATCCTTAGGAAACGACTTGGTAAAGATGTCTACAAGCCACTCCTTAGTAGGCACATACTCTAGTCTGACTTCCTTTTCACTCACCTTTTCTCTCAAAAAGAGAAACTTAATAGATATATGATTTGTTTTTTAATGTAGCACCAAATTCTTAGAAATTTTAATAGCACTTGAATTATCATAGAATATAGAAATAGGCTCATTATGCACAACTTTGATATCCTTTAACATCTATTTCATCCATAGTACTTGAGTACAGTTGTTAGTAGAAGCAATGTATTCAACCTCTGCAATAGATAAGGAAATGGCATTTTGATTCTTACTTAAACCATGAAATCAACTTCTTACCCAAGAAAAATGCTCCACCACTAGTACTTTTCCTATCATTTACATCTCCTACCCAATCAGCATCAATAAAGGAACTCAAAGTAAGATCATAATCTTTAGGATACCATAGGCCAAAGTCAATTCTTCCCTTCAAGTATCTAAAAATTCTCTTCACAGTAGTCACATGAGATTCCTTCGGATCAGCTTGAAATCTTGTGACATTACATACAACATTCATGATATTAAGCCTAGTTTGAGTTAAATACAACAATCCACCAGTCATTGATCTATATCTAGTTTGATTTTCTTTCAGAGAATCATCATCTATTGTCAACTTTCATCTAGTCACCATGGGTGTATCAACATGCATTGAATCTTCCATACCAAACTTCTTCAACAATTCCTTCACATACTTGAACTAAGATATAAAAATCCCCTTGTCTAACTAAGTAATTCGCAATCCCAAAAATAATTTCATCTCACCAATCATTGACATTTAAAATTCACTGTTCATCTCATTATCAAACTGCATGCACAAATCATCATCTCCTCTAAAAATGATATCATCAACAAAGACTTCAACAATCAAATCTTTATTCCCATTCTTGAAATACAGATACTATCAGCAGTACCTTTGTTAAATCCAAGCTTCAACAAATACTTGTCTAATCTAGCATACCATGCTCTAGGGGCTTGCTTGAGTCCATACAATCCTTTCTTCAACCGACACACCATATCTCCCTTATCAGTCAGCTGAAATCCATCAAGTTGCTCAACATACACCTCTTCTTCTAATTCACCTTTTAGAAAAGTTGACTTGACATCAATCTGATAAACCTTGTAGTTCTTGTAGGTAGCATAGGCAATAAATAATCTTACAGCTTCAATTCTAGCAACAGGGAAAAAAGTCTCTTCAAAATCAATTCCTTCCATCTATGAATATCCTTTGCATACTAGTCTTGCTTTGTTTCTAACCACTTCTCCTTGTTCATTTAGTTTGTTTCTAAAGACCCATTTAGTTCCAATGACATTCTTACCCTTAGGTCTAGGAATGTTCAAGAATTCAAGTATCATTCTTTTCAATCTATTTTATTTCCTCTGTCATTGCTTCAACACAATGCTCATCTTTGCATGCTTCATTCACACTAGTAGACCCAGCCTTGGAAATCAAGCAGTATTCTTATGCAATCTTTCTCCTAGTTTGGACACCATTGTTCTTATCACCTATAATTTGATCTTCTGAATGATTCAAGCTTACATACCTCATAGTCTTCTTAGGTTTTTCTTCAACTTTAGGCTTTTGTGTTCTCTCTTTTGCAACTTCACCAGTTTCTTCTTCCTCTTGATTTTCCTGATTCACTCAAATGATTTATACTTGATTTGTAGTCTGAACTTTCCTTCCTTTGTTTGTACTGACATTAGTATCATAAAAATCATATCCATAGGTTCTGGATGGTGTACCTAAGTCTTAATCAACCTTGACATTTTCACTTTCAACCATTTTCCTCAATATTTTATTGTAACACCAGTAGGCCTTGGGTATGTGTAGGATCATCATGGAAAAAATAGACCATTAAGTGGCAAAGAATTTAGAAAAATCAGAGTTAGGCAACTTGACGTAAAAATTTGAATAATTTATCTCTATTATTTCAAAAATATGTAACAATAGAATTTGTAGCAAATTGAATGTAGTTTCTAAACTACTAGGTTTAATTAAAAAAATAAAAAAATCTATTTGGTGAAAATTTGAAATTTCAATGCAGTAGTACTTCAATTTCTAGGAAAAAATAAGAAGTAGGTGTCTATTTGACCACCCTAACCATAATAAAATGATAATATTATTTTATAATATTTTAGATATAAGTAGAGGACTCAAGTCCCGATGTGATGCATATTTTTTTATATTTTTTTTCAAAGTAAATAATTAATTATGAATTTTTTATTACAACTTTTAAAAATATAAAACATCGTATGTTTGACCACCTTAACTTTTTCAAAACTTCATGAAATTCAATTTTTTTTTTTTAATCTTATAGTATGCGAAACATAAAATGTGATGCATATTTCAGATTCAAAAAATATGATACTGTTTGAAAGCTATAGATTTTTTTCAATCATCCTATCAATTAGGACTTTAGTCGTAATTCAAATAGAAAATGAATAATAATTATTTATTAAATTCATAGTAAAGCATAATTTATATTGGTAGAAAGATGAGAATCTTCTTTAAAAACCATTTTCATTTCATCAATTTTGGTACAAAAAAGTCATCAGCCACATACCCTACACATACCCATCATATCGCCACTTTTTGTCCCATCATGATCCTACACATACCCCCTTGCTATCAGTAGAATAACCCAAAAAGATACCCTCATCACTCCTAGCATCAAAGTTTCCTATGTCTTCATCTCTCTTGATATAACATTTGCTTCTAAATATATTGAAATATTTAACAGTAGACTTTTGACTAGTCCACAACTCAAAAGGGGTCTTACCAATATCACCTTTGATTTGTAACTAGTTGAGTGTGTACACATCAGTACTCATAGCTTCTCTCTAGTAGATATGAGACACATTTCCTCTCAACATCATAGTTCTAGCATCTTCAATTGTTATGTTATTCCTTTCCACAACTCCATTTTGTTGAGGGGTCCATAGTGCAGATAATTGTCTCTTTATTCCATGTTCTTCACAAAAGAATTAAATTCACTATAAGTGAATTTACCACCTCTATCTGATCTCAAAAAAAATTATCTTCTAACCTGTCTTTGTCTCAACCATAGCCTTAAAGGTCTTGAACTTTTCCAATGCTTCATATTTCTCCCTTAAGAAAGTAACCCACACCATTCTTGAATAATCATCAATGAGTAACATGAAATACCTATAACCTTGTAAACTTTTGACCTTAGAGGGACCACACAAATCAGTATGCAAAAGTTCCAACAATTCATTTGAACATTGTTGTTTTCTTAGAAATGAAATTATAGTTTTCTTTCCTAACATTCCTTGAATATGAAATTATTAGGTGTCACTAACTTAGGTAGATCTCTCGTAGACCTAGTAGAACTTATCTTGACAATATTATCAAAGTTAACATGACAAATTCTCCTATGCCATAACCAACTTTCATCAACTTGAGAAATCAAACAACTTTTACTAGCAGAACTCAAGTGAAAGATATTACCTCTTTTTTTGTACTTGATACAATTACATTTTTAGAACTCAGTATTTTGCACTTTCCATCCTTGAACTAAATATTTTATCCCTTATCAACCATCTAACCAACACTTTATGCTTCAAGCCTTCCACATACAGGGCATCATCAGTGATATGCTTACCATCAAGAGAAATGCATCCTCTACCATGGATCACACTAGTTGTATTATCACCAAATGTCACAACACCACCATCATACTTTTCCAAGCTTACAAACTTACTTTTATCTCTTGTCATATGATGTGGACATTCATTTTCAATCACCCATTCATCTTTCTCTTCAACTTGAGTAGCTAGGACTTTCTCCACATTTGTATAACTAGAAAATTCAATAAATGCAAGATTATTTTCCTTGATATAAATAAATAACCATTCATCATCACTTCTATTTCCTTTATTAGATTCATCATTTTTCACACCTTCATCAACAACATAGTAACACTTCTTTTGAAATCTAGGCTTGTTATGTCTTGGTTTAGGAGTTCTTTCTGGACACCTTGATGCAAAATGACCTATCTTATTGTAAGAAAAATATTTAAGAGGAAATTTTCCTTCATACTTACCTTTTCCTCTTGGTACTCTTTTTAACAATAAGTGTTTCCAACTCTTCTAGCTCTCTTTCTTCTTCTTCAATCTATTCAATTTCATCATCATACTTGAATGTCTTTCTAGATGGACTCTCACCCAGATCATATGTATGTCTATCTCTTCCAGAAGTAGTAGCCTTAAATGCAGATTCAACCTTAGGAAGGGCGTCACTAAATTCACTCAACTCAAAAGTAGTAAGCTTATCAACCAACATGTCTCTAGCTACATTTGTTATAGTTTAGAGCTCTTCAATAGCACTAGATTTGAATTTGTAAGAATCAGGAAAGGATCTAAGCACTTTAGCAACAATCTCTTATTCATCTATCTGTCCACCAACACATCTAATACCACACACAAGTTCATTCACTCTTTACATAAAAATAGTAAGGTTATCATCATCACCCATTCTCAACTTTTCATATTTTCCTTTCAGACTCTGCAACTTAGAAATCTTCACATTATACTTATCACCTTCATATAGGGCTTCCAACTTTTTCCAGATCTCATAAGTAGTCTTTAGATCCATAACATTTGTCATCTCAGAATCAGTCATGGCACTGAACAATGCTTCCTTAGCCTTGATATTATACTCAACATCTCTAATCTCATCAGTAGTAGTAGGACCATTTTGAGGATTAACATACCTATTACATGTAATGTTATAGAAGGGTTCGCTAATGCATCTCAAATGACACTCCATTCGAGTCTTCCATATAGAATATTTTTTTCCATCAAATCTCAGAATATCCCTCTTGTAAGTCACCATCCCAAATCACCTCAAGCTATTAAAATTCTTCCAAGGAACCTACTCTGATACCAATTTTTGGTAACACAAGGGAAGACAACTAAGAGGGGGGGTGAATCAGTTGTCTCAGAAATTTAAAACTTATTCAACTTATTAATATTATTCTCTGATCTAATTAATAAACATGAAAGCATAATCATCAACACATTAGAAACACACATAACACCAAGATTTTTTACGTGAAAATATTTTAAGGGGAAAAACCACAATGGAGGTTAGTCCACAAGATTATACCCTGTTAAAAGTATAAGAAATGAAAATATGGGGAATTCACTTGCATTCAAGAACACTGCCTAGAGTTTACTGCTTAATTACAATAGGGCTAACTACCTAAAGGAAGACACACTGTCTTATAGAAATAATCGTATTACATCTGCATGGATTTGAACTGATAGAATAGCATCTGCTAATGCCTGATCATAGTTCTAGTTAAGTGTAGGAACACTTCTTTACTATTCTTCACTCTTCTTCACACTCTGCTTTGCCTTTGAATGATTTTGATCAATATTCAAACACATACACATAGAAGCACACCTTAATTTGAATACTCAATCACTCTTATATATTTTCAACAAGAAATTTCATCCCTACATGTTGGCTTCAACAAAATAATAAAATGAATATGAAATTTCAGCCCAAAATACTAAAGATTATTAATGTGAATCAACCAAGGTTCACCATAACTTAGTGAATACCCAAATCAAAATCTCCAATACGAAGACACTTCAATTAATTACTCCTCAAAGATCAACAACATGCTACAACCACCATGTCAGCTAAGAAGAAGAAAAATATGAACACATAAGAGAAAATCACCAACCACAAGCATAATGATCAATGTGGACATGCAACAAAGATAGAGCAGAATCTAGAAGCATCCACAAACATCATGAATCAATAGAGAAGGATCCACAACAACTGAACTAATTGAAATTGCATAATATTCAACTAAGAACACAAACTAAAGCAACAAAAAAAATGTCAGAATATAAATACTCATAACTCAATCAAATCTTCACACTGATCTATGAAACTTGACATGGATAAAATAGATACACTCAACAACAAACCCTTTAGTCTACAACCTTTGATCATCAATGTACAAAACTTTCTGATATACTGAACTTCACTTCACCGCTGACAACCTGCAACTCATCTCATTACAATTTTCTCAATATCCTCGACATATGCAACTTCTAATGAATTAAGGCTAATAGTGTTGACATCAATGACAACCACATATCAGCAACACAACCACAATATCCAACAACATACATTTTAGTGAACCCAACATGAACTTACATAACTAAAGTAATATGTATTTGTGAGATTTTGCAAATTTTATCTTTTAAGTGAATACTTTTCTAATGAGGTGTTGAAGATCAAAATTTTATTAGATCCCTATATTGTAAAAAATATATCACTATTCAATCATAAAAGACTAAGAGATGAATTTTAATATATAATTTTTCATATTTTTATTAATGTAAAATATAATAACTTTTTAGTAAAAACACTATTTTCATTTAAAATATATAAAAGTACCCTTATTTGCATCAAAACCATGCATTAAACCCTCAAAAGCACTAATTTTATATTGAAAAAAAAAATCTTTAAGCCATTATTTATATGGCAAAATCCCCTATTATTTATCCAAACCACCTTTTAAATAAAAATCACATATTTCCCTTCAAAAGTACACTTATTTTACTCATAAACCACAAATTTTATTCAAAAATAGCAATTTAAAATTTAAAAGCATATATTTTTCTTAAAAACCTCCCTTGTTTTACTCAAAAACCATCCATTTTATTCAAAACCACCTCCTTCGAAATTTCCCTTGGTCTACTCAAAAACCCCATAATGTATTCAAAATCATACTTTAAAAATAAAACCATGCATTATATTCAAAACCACCAGTTTTTTGAAAATTATGTTTTTAAATATTTTTGTTCTTTATGAACTCTTAGCTCCTGGTCATATTATTGACCAAGAACTTCACTGCAATATTCATCCCTTGGACTTTTTAGTTTCTAATCCCTTGGTCCTCTCAAAAGACTAGGGGGCTAGCTTAGGCACCCAACACCTTTTTACCAATCCTTGGTCATGTGGGTGACAAAGATCCTAATCTTTTGAGGCTAAAAAAATCCATCGGTGCTTTCTAAAAGATAGTTTTCCAAAAAAATAATATATAAATTTTGATGTATTATTCAAATTTTTATATTTTTCATAGGTTTTGGAAAGCTAACTCAAAGGACTATGATGTAGACCAAGCCATTTTTATATTATATCCCATTTTCATTAGGTAAAATTCCTAAAAATTTATGCTTTTTCGTGATTTTAACCCACTAATACCTTTTACATACGAACTCAGATTTTAGAGATTTTATTTTCTAAAATATCAAAAATTCATAATCCATCTATTAGTGCATTGTTTTTTTCTTGATTTATTACTTTATTTTTTGTTTTGGACTTATTAGTTGAATGCAATGTATCTCATTGGATGAGGAAAAACATTGGGAAACTAATAATCTATTGTTTTGCAAGACATGATGTAAAATTACCAATTTAGAATTTTTTTTTAATGTCTATTTTTTCTCATAGTTATTATTAATTAAAATAAAACATCATAGTTTTATTTGGGTTTAAAATAAATAAGTGTCCTTTAATATTCAAGATCCCCTTACATGCGTTCTCTTCTCATGCACCTTAGGGTGATCTTGAGGATCAAAAGGAGTGTGATCTTTTTCTTTAGGGGGGTTGCTTGGAGATTTCATCACCCAAGGGATGATCTAAACTTTCATGTATTAGGGTGCTGTCATAATAATGGTTTACAATTCCTGAAAGGAACGAATTTTAGCTGAAATCACATATTTTTAGAAAATATAATTATTTAAGCCTTAAAAAGTTCTATTTTATGGATTCCAATTGAAGAGGGTTTGATCAAATCACCTTAGATCAAACCCCCTTGGATAGAACCTCGCTAGTTTTAAACCATACCTATAAATGTGTCTCCTTTACACCTATCAAAATGCTGATAAAAAATCACTTTTGATTTAGATTTTGGGGGATCAAATGAATTCATTTAAAATTTATTTCAAATGATTATGGTATTCCTTATAACAAGCTATCCAATGAATATAATTTTAATATGTTTTGGTTTTGTTATGTATTTGTTTTTTAAGTTTTATTAAACATAGGTTTTTCATCAAAATTAATTTCTTTGTTCTTCACATGTGGAAAAATAGAAGATTATCAAAAAAAAATTGAAAAATATGAGTGCACCAGATATTGAAGTCCTTGATCCAACAAAAAAAATTAAATTTTGACATATACAAAAAAAGTTCGCATTATACGGTCGCTATGTGAATTGTAATTTGTTTGACTTTGAACTTGATTAAGGAAAAATATTCAATTAAAACTATCTAACCAAGTGGAAGCACTAGATATTAGAGTTACAAATCTAAATTTGAAAGAATTAGAATTTTATCCTTGGGGAAAAAAAGTTATCGTTATACGGTGTCCACTTTTTAAAAATGTTGTTTTCGAAAAAATCTATTTTCGTGGGAGATGGAAAAGAAGTGCAATTTGATTCCAAAATTTTGAAAAAATATTTTTAGAATCTATAGAAAAAATTTGATGAGACTCTAGTTTGCACCATCTTCAAATTCCTCACAGTTTAGCTGCTATAGGTGCCCGAATGTGAAGATTTAGTTAAAAATAATAATTTCAGTGTCCAGTTTGGCCAAAAATTGTAAACCACTATTATGGGATCACCCATTAAAATTTTCACTACTTAAACACTAACACATAATTTTTTTTCCTCTTTTATAATCCAACAAAAGTTAAATATGATAAGAAAAAGCCTTTGCACATTTTAAGGCATTAAGTATAAGATGCCTCCTATGCACTCTATACATAGTGTGAGACAGTGATGGATATAATTAAGACTAAGGATAACACTAATTTCAACTTCATTTATGAAGATGATTATTTAATATAAGTAAATTATAAAAGAGACATATAAAGAATTATTCTTATATGCGATAATTTTTAATTGAAGAACTTAAATTCTAGGGAACAAACAACAAATATAGAACTATAATTCACAATCACAATATTATACATTGTTTGAGATCTTTTATTGAAAAACTTATATGTTTTACAATTTGATCCTTTCTCTATGATTATTTTAGATTCAAGCAACAATGATTAATTTCAAGCTACACATATTCACTTAATAATTGAGTATTTACTAAGTTAAATACCAAGACATTCTTAATCAAAAGGGATATAGGGAAAGAATTGCATTCATGAGTATATGTAGAGACAATTTAAATCAAACATAAACTATACTATTAGTTCTATAGGTGACACAAAGAATTTAGTGTAATTCCCTCACCAAGGGACACCATAGGACACACAACTATGGAAAATTGAGGGAACAATTTAAAAATAAATAAAAATGACTATAGAATGCATAACATAACATAATACTCTAAACCTAGGTCCTCTTAGGTTCCCTGACTATGTTACTTACAAATATATATTACTAGAAACATTTCATCATCAATAAAAGATAAGAGTATGATCTAACATGGAAGGTTCAATTTTTAGTACCACATTAAATGATTCTACATTATTTACTTTCATCACATAACAACTAATAATTAGCATTAAATATCATTCCTAGCTAACTAACATACGCAAGACACATTACTTGTAATACTCTTTAAAAGATGAAATCATCAAGAATTATTACATCGTTACAATATTTACAACATTGTTTCCTCAAGTACATGTAAGAGGATTTATGATGCAGGAGCATCTAGTGGTGTAAGGGCAATCATGCATCAGCCAAAAATAGTTATATTTCAAGTTTCTTGGTTTTCATATGTTTTTACATTTTTGGATACCCTTTTCGTCATAATGAAATTCCCAATTTATGGTTTTTATTTTCTATTCTTGGGTTGAAAGATATTACAGTTTTAGTTTCCCAGATTTGCACCTAAAAAATCTTCCAAGTTGGATTTGAGGCACTTAGAGCTCCCGGAATGGCCCCAAAACTTTCCAAAATTGGCGTAATGGATTTCAAGCGCATTCTTGACTTCAAGACCTTTCCAACGGTTCAAACGGTTCGTGAATCGGAGCCCCGGATCAAAAGTTATGGCCCTGGGAAGTTGGCCCACTTTCTAGAAGATACGATTGCAAATGTTCTTTTGAAATTTGAACTTCAAGTTGTAATCTTTGGGCACCAAACCGCCTAAACTCAAATTTTAATGTTATTTTGGCTCTAAACTAAAGAGGAGCTCTATTTATGGGTGGGTTTCTAATTTTTGGGTAACTTTTTGGGGGACAAGCTCGCATTTTGTGAAAAGGGTTATTCTGTAACTTTCTGTAACTTGCATGTGTTGTAGAACCTGGGGATTGAGATCCTCTGCATGTAAGAAGCTCCATTTTCTGAATAATAAAATTTCTTTTGTTTGTGGGTTATTTTCTATTTCTCGGGCCGTGCCTTCATCAAGTGGTATCAGAGCGGGTTTTCTTGAGCATGTCGATAGATTGTTGATCATGAGGCAGTTCACACCAGGACCATGGTTGTGGGTCAAGGTCAAGAAAGATGCCTCCAAGAGTGATGCCTGGTAGGCGTGGTGGTGCCAGAGGTGGTCGAGGTGGCAGAAATGCTGGTGGAAGAGATGCACTGGCAGCCCTCCAAAGACAGATTGATGCGTTACAAGAGCAGCTGAGAAGAGGGTTAAACCATAGGGAGGAAAGTGATGATGAAGGAGAGGAAGAAGGTTCAGATGTAGAAGAGGATGAAGAAAAAATTGATCAAGACCAAATGTGGCTAATAAGGGCCATTTTAAAGATCAGGAAAAGACCTAGAGCAGAAGTCCCCAGTTATTCCGAAAGTCTAAACCCGAAAGAGTTGATCGACTGGATCAACGAGCTAGAAGAATATTTTGAGTATGAGGAGATAGAGGACCCAGATCGGGTTAAGTTTGCAAGAATGAAGTTGAAGGGCCATGCCGGTATTTGGTGGAAAGAGGTCCAGTTGGAAAGAAATCAAAGAGGAAAAGTCAAGATCACCAGATGGGATCGCATGGTAGAGAAACTGAAGAAGCAGTTCATACCAGTGGACTACGAGTTAGATCTGTTGAAGAAATTGCAAGGGTTGAAGCAAGGAAGCAGATCTGTGAAAGAATATACTGAAGATTTTCACAAGATAATCATCAGAACGGGTCACACAGAGGCCAATAAGGAGAAGATAGCCCGATATCTTAATGGGTTATGACCGAGCATTCAGGAGGAGTTAAGCCTAGTCAAAATTACCACCATTGAGGATGTGTATCATTTTTCTCTAAAGGTGGAAGAGAATCTGAACAAAAGATTTGATGGCAAGCAAAAAGGACGAGGATGTCAAAGCAGAAGGGGCAATGGAAACCTTTAGGAAGTCAAAATGATGATGAAAAGAAAAGTGAAGATGTGGGTACCAGCCAAAGCCAAAGGAATGACAACTTCTACTGCCCTCGTGATCAAAATAGTGGTGATCAAAGAGGTAGAGGATGAGGGAGATATGGACAAGGATCTAGAAGAGGTGGTTTCAGAGGAACGTGTTTCCAGTGTGGTGAAGAAGGGCATCGAGACTATGAATGTCCACAACACCAAGGAAGGGGCGCAAAAAGGCCGTAAGGTCATGGAAGGGTTGGCGCATGCAGATGAGGAGGCCCAATTTGAACATTGATGATGCTGAAAGGGGAGAAACCCTAGTGATTAGGAGAGCCTGGAACGAGGAAAAGGAACCAGAACGTAGGAAGAATCTATTTCGCACAAGGTGCAAGTGTGAAGGAAAATGTTGTGATGTCATTATTGGTTGGACCACTGATAATCTGGTGTTGGGAGGAGATGGTCACAAAGTTGAAGCTGAAGAGGGAAAGGCACCCACATCCGTCAGATTTCCTAGTTGTAGAAAGACCACAAAGTTTTGGTCAATGAGCAGTGCCTAGTAAAGTTCAAGATCGGGAGCTACCATGATGAGGTACTCTGTGATATCATCCCCATGGATGCATGTCACATGTTGTTGGGAGGCCGTGGCAGTTCGATAGGCGAGCTATACATGATGGCCATGCAAACACTAATTCCTTGACAAAGGATGGGGTTCATCACAAGTTGAAACCCCTGAAGGAGACCGAAGAAAAGGTATGCAGTAGTGCTAGAATTTGTTATGTAGATGGAAGAAAAATTTTAGAAGGTATGAAGCATGAGCATGTATGTTATGTATTGATTCCTAGAGTGAGTAAGGAGGATAGTGAGAAGGTTCCGAAGAAGTTTATGGGATGTTGGATGAGTTTCAGGATATTGTTTCTAATAATGTACCTGAGGGTTTACCACCAATAAGGAAGATCAGTCATCGATTAACTTGATCGGAGCTAGTTCTCCAAATAAGGCAGCTCATAGAATGACTCCAATAGAAAATGAAGAGTGGAACAGACAAGTTCAAGAGTTGTTGAGAAAGGGTTTGATATGGGAGAGTTTGAGTCCATGTGCAGTACCTGCAATACTAGCACCAAAGAAGGATGGGGAGTGGAGGATGTTTACATATTCCCAAGCCATAAACAAGATAAAAATCAAGTACAGATTTCCCCTACCAACGATGGATGACCTGATGGACTGTTTGAGTGGAGCTCAATACTTTACAAAGATTGATCTGAAGAGTGGATATCACCAAATCTAGATTCAAGAGGGAGATGAATGGAAGACTACCTTCAAGACCAAAGAGGGCCTATACGAGTGGTTAGTCATGCCTTTTGGGCTAACCAATGCACCGAGCACATTCATGCGGCTCATGAACGAGGTACTAAAAGAATTTCTGGGAAGTTTTGTTATTTTTTATTTAGATGATATTTTGATTTTCAAGACGTTGGATGAGCATCTGATGCATATTCTGAGCCTTTGAGAAGTTAAGAGAAGAGAAGTTGTGATTAATCTAAGAAGTGCAGTTTTGTGAAGGAGTTAGTGTACTTGGGGTTTGTTGTCTCAGCAGAAGGTCTCAAGATGGACCCAGAGAAGGTGAAGGCTATTCTAGAATGGCCTACCCCAAGAACTGCTACTGAGGTGAGATCTTTCCATGGTTTGGCTAGTTTGTATAGAAAGTTCATTAGAAACTTCAGTAGTATTTGTGGACCCCGACCGAAACAATGAGAGGGGATAGAAAAGAATTCAAGTGGAGCACAGGAGCGACAAAAAGTTTTGAACCTGTGAAGCAGAAGGTGACGTAGCAACCTGCTCTAGCCCTCCCATTTCAACAAGGTGTTTCAGTGGATTGTGATGCCGCTGGTTGTGCCATTGGAGCAGTATTGAGCCAAGAAGGTAAGCCCATTGCCTATTTCTTGAAAAGTTAAATGATGCCAAGAGAAAGTATTTTGTATATGATCAGAATTTTATGCAATAGTTCAAGCATTAAAGAAATGGAGACATTATTTATTCGAAGGAATTTGTTCTATATATTGATCATCGGCCTTGAAGTACATAAATAGTCAAGGAAAATTAAATCAAGGATTGAAATGGGTAGAGTTTTTGCAAAGTTATACCTTTGTTTTGAAACATAGGAGTGGGAAGTCAAATAGGGTTGCAGATGCCTTAAGTAGGAGGCATACATTGATGACAAAGATGCAGATTGAAGTTGTTGGGTTCAATGAACTCAAGACACTGTATGTAGAAGATCCTGATTTTGCAGAGGCTTGGAAAGCTTGCAAGGAACCTATTATGGTGGACAGGACAAGGTGGTTGGATTTCATAATCTAGGATGGCATGTTATTTAAGGGAAGTCAATTGTGTATTCCAAGGAGTTCCATGAGGGAGAACCTAATAAAGGAGAAGCATAGTGGAGGAATGGCAGGACATTTTGGTCGGGAGAAGACCATTGCCATTATCAGTGAGCATTATTATTGGCCTCAGTTGTCACATGATATGAAGAAGTTTGTACAAAGTTGTAGGGTATGTCACATGGCTAAACGAGTGAGCCAAAATACAGGCTTATATCAACCCTTACCTGTACCAGAGAGACCATGGGAAGATATAAGTATGGACTTTGTTCTTGGTTTGTCAAGGACACAACGAGGGAATGATTCAGTCTTTGTGGTGGTTGATAGGTTTTCTAAGATAGCACATTTCATTCCATGTCATAAAACCCATGATGCAGTCCACATTGCTGACTTGTTCTTCAAAGAGGTGGTGAGGCTACATGGCCTGCCAAAGAGTATTGTTTCAGATCATAACACCAAATTTGTGGGGTACTTTTGGAGGATCTTGTGGAAGAAGTTGAGGACAGAGTTGAAGTTCAGTTCTACACACCATCCACAAACAGATGGGAAGACAGAGGTTGTTAACAGGAGTCTGGGTAACCTAGTGAGGTGTTTGGTAGGAGATAAACCTAAGGGATGGGACTTGATCTTACCCCAGGTAGAATTTTCTTACAACAATTCTATCAATAGAAGCACTGGTAGATCACCATTCCAGATTGTGTATGGAGGTAGCCCCAAAACAGCTCCAGAATTGAGGAAGATGGACCAAGAGAAGAAAATAAGTGTCAAGTGAAGATTTTGTAGAACACATCAAGGATATACATGAGAAGGTAAGAGAACATATTAACAAGATGAATATGCAGTATAAGGCTAAGGCAGATCAGAAGAGGAGGTATAAGGAGTTTCAAATTGGTGATGAAGTGATGGTCCACTTGAGGAAAGAAAGGTTTCCGTGGGAACATATAACAAATTGAAGATGAAGAAGTTTGGTCCCTATAAAATTTTGAAGAAGCATGATTCAGGGAATGCATATGAGGTAGAGTTGCCAGATGGATTCAACATTTCCCCTGTGTTCAACATTTCAGATTTGACAAAGTATCATGAAGGTGGCACAGAGGAAGTACCAATGATGGAATAGTGTGGGATTCCAGCACCTACTTCAAAAAAGGAGGAGATTGAGGAAATCTTGGATAGTCGTGTGGGAAGGAGTACCATAAACAGGCACTATGAAGAATATCTGGTGAAATGGAGGGGAAGGCCTGTGGAAGATTCATCCTGGCTATCTAAGGCAGCGGTTCACTGGTTGGGTTTTCCTCAACCATCTGAGACGCGATGGGGTCACTTCTCAAAACTACCCTGGGTGTCTGATGCAGGAGCATCCAGTGGTGTAAGGGCAATCTTGCATCACCCAAAAATAGTTAAATTTTAAGTTTCTCATTTTTCAGATGTTTTCACATTTTTGGATACCCTTTTCGTCATAATGAAATTCCCAATTTATGTTTTTTATTTTCTATTCTTGGGTTGAAAGATGTTACAGTTTTAGTTTCTAAGATTTGCACCTAAAAATCTTCTGAGTTGGATTTGAGGCACTTAGAGATCCTGGAATGGCCTTGAAACTTGCCAAAATTGGCATAGTGGATTTCAAGCACATTCTTGACTTCGAGACCTTTCCAACAGTTCAAACGGTTCGCGAATCGGAGCCCCGGATCAAAAGTTATGGCCCCGGGAAGTTGGCGCACTTTCTAGAAGATATGATTGCAAATGTTCTTTTGAAAGTTGAACTTCAAGTTGTAATCTTTGGGCACCAAACCGCCTAAACTCAAATTTAAATGTTGTTTTGGCTCCAAACTAAAGAGAAGCTCTATTTATGGGCGGGTTTCTAATTTTTGGGTAACTTTTTGGGGGACAAGCTCGCATATTGTGAAAAGGGTTATTCTGTAGCTTTTTGTAACTTGCATGTGTTGTAGAACCTGGGGATTGAGATCCTCTGCATGTAAGAAGCTCCATTTTCTGAATAATAAAATTTCTCTTGTTTGTGGGTTATTTTCTGTGTCTCAGGCCGTGCCTTCATCAATTTATTCATATTACATTAAGAGATACAACTAATATACAATCCAATATGAAAATACAAGAAATGTTTCCTTCTCAAACTGGAACAAAAATTGGAGTCCACAACACATTAAACAATCATCACACTTATGAGCATGCATCAGGAATATCCAATGGAGGAAAATCTCCAACCTCATGACCATGTGGAACCCTGACATCCACCCCTCATGCTAGGAGAAAAGACAAGGTCCAACATCCAATAGGAAATCAAGAGAGCAACATGTTAACATAAATAAGGGATTATACATATAACCCCTACACAACATTACCAACAACACCAACATCACTTCTAGAGGCACACACACAACAAAAGGAGGAAAAACATCTAGGGAGTTCTAGACTGCAATAGGGAGGAGTTTCATTGCATAGTCCAAGCATGGGTTGTCTTGGTAGTCTCTCACTAGACCCCAGCCCCCATCGATCGCCACTCCCCCTACTTGCAACTAGGAAAACCTTCAAAATACTATCATTACCACATCACAAGGATCCATACATAACAAAAGGAAAAAATCTTATGGATCGTGTCCACACAAGACACATGACAAACAACAAAGCCAACCACTTCCAAGGCTAAGCAACCCTAAGGATTATTCAAAAAAATATACACCCTCCTAAGCCTTTAGAACCCATCATCCTAAAGTACACTTCCCAAGGACACTGAAACTTAAACACACATTACACAATTGACAATAGTTACATAAGCACTTGTTCCATTAATCAAGACTCACTACTAATAAAAATATTTAAACATCACATTATAATAACAAAGGCTTCCCTTTAATTTACAACTTAATTATCACTCAATAACCACTTAATTCAATAGAATTATTTACCACCAATGAATACATTTTCAAATCACTAAAATGATAACATTCTAATTAATTAAATTATAAAGAAACTTTACTACTCAACTATTAAATCATTATAAAAATAGTCAATATTCACCTACTATTTCATCAACAGAGAGTAATCCACAACATTTAATATTTACTCTAATCCCATAATTAATAACCTATTATCTATAGAGTAAGTTAATTCACTTAATTAATTATGCAATTCTTTTTAATATTTTTATTTTAATAATAGCTATTTGGTTAAATTCTTTTATTAAATAATAATTCCTTATTCCTTAAACACATTCTTTTAATAATTAACCCTAACTCGAAAACATATATAAGATAATTTAATTCACTTCAATCAAATACCCATTATCCAATAAAATATTTTATTTGACATCACTTGTATTCCATCGAAATGCAAAAGACCTCCTTTACTATCTACCACATTTAGGAAAGCCTATCTTTTACAATGATGTAAATAATACACATTTACATATATACCTATCTATATATTTGTGTCATATTATAAATTAGAAAGCAAGCATAATTTACTATTAACTTGGTCATTTTGTTGAGTAATTGTAGATTCATATAACTGCTTACCAAACCGTAGCTCTTAGTTATTTATATTTAAAATATAAATAAATGCACTTTAATAATTTACCCAAATCATTTACCTACCACAATTTAAATGACCATCCAAATAAAATATTTTAATTTAAATGACATTTCCAAACTTTCACTATTTTATTTACCCAATTCACATATCTGTGACGAATTTAAATACCCAATTAAAATCCTTTATCTATGACTATTTAAATGTTCAATTTAACATAAACTATTAAAATCATTTAATTAAACACAACTGACTTAATTACCTATATGGAAGTAAATCAATTCACCTTATGTAATTTCCTAGTTCATTTTTCCATTAAAGTTTTGCATAATCATTTAACATCGATTGTCAATTAATAATCTTTTAGTACTTACATTTTTATTTCTATTTCTTTTACCTACAACAATTAAATAATCATGTTAATGATACTTGCTAATTACTAACTAATATTTGTATTTCCTCTTACATACTCTTTTTAGTATTCTCCATTAAGTAAGAAATGAAATTTATTTTATGATTAACCATTAAATGCATATATATATATATATATAATTAACTGTTACACATTGCAAGGTCCAACACTTAGGTGCCAGCCTTGGTTGGGTTGTGCACGACTCCAATGAAAAGGCTTAAAACTTATAAATAAATGTCATTGCATGGAATTCATAAAAATTCTTTTATTAAGAAGCTTAAGAAAATTTTAAAGGAAAATAATTAATGGTTTAAATAGATATTGTATATTATCTCATGGAATACAATGGTTACAAAATATACACAAACTAGATTTATTGAAACTCTCCAAAATGTAATCGACAGGAGTAAACAACTTTTTTCTCAGGAATGCAAATTGAGATTATCTCATGGAATGGACTAAATTCTTTTCATGGACAATTGAATGGGGGTTTTCCTTTGTCAAATCCCTTGTTGGTAATTAAACCTTGAAATGAAATAGAAATATTGAAGGAAATGGTTGTAATGGATATGGATCTTGAACCAAAGAAATGCTTTTGAATTTATTTTCTTTTAAATCAAAACCTTGCATGACAAATGTTAGCACAACAACATACATGATGTAAGAAAATATTTGATATGACGCTTGAATCTTGATGATGGCTCCAAATGCTTGATCTAGAATTCTCTTGAATGCTTGAATACTTGGATGCTTGGATGTTTAGATTGCTTAGATTTATTTTAGGAGAAAATGAGAGAAGGAACCTTGTATTTATACTTACAAGTATGCGTAATATCCCTAAATTACATCACACCAAGTAGACATGTGAATTCATTAAATAAAGGAGGCTAAATCCCACCAAAAATTGAAATTAAATCCCAAAAATGACTTAAGGAGGACTAAGAATCCCTAGGCGGCATCTTAGTCCCAAGTCATGAAACTTGGGGCACAAACACCAAAAAGGGGCCCAATTAAGATACCTCAAAATCAAGGTTTCGAGACCTTTGGGGGACAAAGATGCCCTAGGAGGTGTTTTAGTCCCAACCCAAAAATAAG
Source organism: Sequoia sempervirens (assembly GCA_007258455.2). NCBI lineage: Eukaryota > Viridiplantae > Streptophyta > Pinopsida > Cupressales > Cupressaceae > Sequoia > Sequoia sempervirens. The sequence continues at coordinate 533,637,207 of VDFB02281492.1, read as the reverse complement.
GGACACATAGATGGAGTCATTAAATTATCATTTATGCATTAAAGAATGTTGGGATTAACCAAAAAATATGTAATTCATAGGGCTTGTGGGAAAAAAATAGGACCAATCAAGCCATAACGAAGCATAAATAAATCAAGGCAAGCCCAAACAAGTGTGAAAATGCAAGGGTATACATTTTACTACACTGCAATTATATGTAATTTCATTCATACTTATGTATGCATTATCATGTATATGTATGCATGTAAATAAATATCTAACCTTACATAACAAAGACACATGCAATTGGAGTTACATAAGAAATTTAGACTATAATATATCCAAGGTTGATAATTATTAACATTTTAGACTTGAGCACAATCCTTCTAGAAAGGAAACCATTATCATAATATTAATATTAAATACCATTTAAACACAATCATATTAGAAAAAATATTATTGATTCCATAAAAATTGTGCAATTAATTTATCATTGCAATGTAAACCCAATTAGCTTGATTCATTTGAAATTACTTATCTTGATTCAGTTCAAGGGTGCTAACCATTACATTATTAACAAAGTTAAGTAAAAATGAGTTATAGAGTTTGGAGCATATAGACCTGATTAGGAGGATCAATACCTACCAAATTATCATATGATTAAATATGTTATGGATAACATGTCAATCATGGTTCTTGAATAAGCACAAAAAAATTAATCGTGGATCTACTTGAAAATGTTAGCCTAATATGATTTTTTTGTTATAAATAGTACTTTAGGATAAACATGCCTATAAGGTTGTGTATATTATACATGGTTTAATTAGTATATGTAGAATTATTTGATATCACGATGATATAAAAAAGAGTAACAATGTACTCAAACTATGTTGTCTCATCATGATATATAGAGAAATAATAATGTTCTCAGACCTATATGGTCTCATAACAAAGATAAGTTGACAAAGTTATGTAGCCAAAAACACATTCAATAAAATTTAATCATTACTAAATAAAGAAATCTAGAAAATTAAAAAATGGATGTGAAATTAAAATTCTTCTATTCTACAACTCTATTGCTACAATGAAAAAAATGCCCTTATATCTAAAAACTGGAAAAAAAAACAAAAAAAAACCCAAAAATTGCCCTTTTTGGTAGTTTTCGAGAATTGTCAAATTTTTGCCATTTTAGGTAATTTTGCATACAAATCCCTTTGAACCCATATTTTTTCCTAAAAATTTCCTAAAACAAAGGTGACATGAATTTTCAACTTACATTGAAAATTTGAAACATGATTTCCAAGTTATTAAAGGATTTTTTTTCTAAAAACCTGAAAAAAACACAAAAAGCTAAATTTGAGGGCCCAGATGAAAGAATTTGGCCCCAAAAAAATGTTGAGATGGCCCCCAACTAAGTTGGACTTTGCTGGAAATCCTATCAACATCTCATAACAAATCCCCTTGTAAAATTTCAGCCCAATCGGACAGTCAAGTCAAAAGTTGACTGTGGGAAGTCCCTGCATCATTCTCCTTTGGTGGAAAATATTGCAACTCCTACAAGTTGTCTTCAAACTACTGCCACTTTCCTTGATCCAACTTCTTCACTTCCCACTCTAGAATCTATGTGCTATTTTTTGTTGGTAATCCATCCCTCTATACCAAATACCTATTGTATTGACCTTGCTGAGTGGATGTAGTTTGCTTATCCATAATCTTTACAATCTTTTCCTTATTATGTGGAGTTTAATGGTTCCAAGACACTTCTTGTCCACTATATTCATCATGATCATCTCCATGAAATGCTTATAAATCAAAAACATTAAATGCAAGGGAAATATCTAATTTTTCTAGTAAATTGACCTCATAGGCAATATCGTTGATCTTCTTTGTAATTGTACAAGGACCAATTTTCTTGTACTTCAACTTGTGATACATTCCTATAGGAAATATCTCTCTTCTCAAATATACCATCACTAATTCACCTTCATTGAATACCTAATTTCTCCTACTAGCATCCACAATAGTCTTAAACTTCTTGTTACTATCCTCCAACTTCTGCCTCACATCTTGTTGCAATTCTTGAAGTTGTTCTGCAAATGCTTCCCCATCATCATCAACTCTATCTTTCATAGGTAGTTGTACCAAATATAGAAAACCTTAAGATTCCAACCATACACAATCTAGAAAGGTGATTTACCTATTGATTTGTTTACATAACTATTATAGGAAAACTCTACTTGGGGTAAGGCCAAGTCCTATTATTTGGGCTTCTCCTAAAAAATGTACCTTAACAAATTTCCCAAACTCTAATTGACTACCTTTGTTTTCCTATTCATTTGAGTATGATAGGCATTGCTAAACTGTAACTTGGTCCCCATCTTATTCCATAAATTCCTCCAAAAATTACTTTAAAAACATGGTATTTGTATCATATGTAATAATCTTTGGAACACCATGTAATCGAACAACTTCTGAAAAAAATAGTTATGCTACCCTCATTGCATAATTAGTTTTCTTATAGGAAATGAAATGAACCATTTTCAAAAATATATCAACAACTACAAAAATGGAATCATTACCTCATTGGGTGTGTGGACGCCCGAACACAAAGTCCATGCTCAAATATTTCCATGGTTCAGTGGGTATGGGTAATGGCATATACAACCCTGTATTCTATGAATGTCCTTTAGCCACTTGACAGATTTTGCACCTTGTTACATACTTAATGATGTCCTTCTTCATCTTTGGCCAGTAGTATTTGTCTTCTACCAGGGCTATTATCTCATCCTTTCCAAAATTTCCAACCAACCCACTATAATGGATTTCTTAGATAATATTTTCTTGTTGTTTCCCTTTAAAAAGATAACTATCTTGCATAAAATAATCACCTTGATGTGATCCAAGTTACTAAATATTGGAGCTTTCAGATATTCTACAATCTCCCAAAACTCATCAGATTCATACAAGTTTTTGATGGCATCAAAACAAATTACTTTTTTTTCCATTATGGTCAACAATACAACATGCCTACTTAACACATCTACAACTTGGTTTTGTTTTCCAAACTTATGCTTCAAAACAAAGGTGTAGCCAAAGAGACCCATTTGGCATGCTACTATTCAACTTTCTTTGTGTGTCCAAGTATCTCAATGCAATATGGTTTGTAAACAACACAAACTCTTAGGGAACTAGATAATGCTTCCAATGTCTCAATACTTGAACAATATTATAAAATTTTGTAGTGCCCCTCTAGTTGTTACTATTATGTGTTTAGATTTGTATATGTGTTAAACAATACCTTTACTATGATAGACCTTGATATTTGTTAGTCTTATGATCGTTGGCTTTAGAGTGATGTGGATGTTATTCTATGTTGAGATGATGCACTTTATAGATTTTATGTTTCATGTTATGGTTTGGATTAGCTTAGTAGATATTTGAATTAATGATGCTTTATGCTTTTGATTATATTATTGATGTTAGATTTGTCAGTTAGTAATACTGTATTGGTGAAGGGGATAGGATTGTCCCACTTGCTTGAGAGTGCCCTACGATTTTGAGATTTCCTCTTCACAGTGTTTTTTATTATGTTATATATATATGCAAGTTCGATATACTCTTTGTTCATAGGTTTATAGGTACAAGACATCAACTCCACCTGGTTTCACAGGGTTGAGCGTGTCCATTGGCTAACGGTATTTGATTGGGAGATAGTAACTTGGTTTTCTATGCCAAGTCATCACCCTAGTCATAGTGTGTTATTGGGTTTTAGTCGAGTTAGGTTGCTTCTTTGTTGTTCATCTCTCTTTGATTTTATTTAATTGCAAGTTGGAAAAGGTAAATAAATGGCTTTATGTATTTAAGTTGTTTATTAAATAAATCTGGTTATAATGTAGAAATGTTATTTAATTTATTAATTAATATAATTTAATTAATAAAATAATCTAATCTTTAATTAGATTTATTTATTGATTAATTAAATTAATTGTGTTGAATTGAATTAAGTTATTCTTTTTAGAATTTAAAAGTGTTAAATTATTTTTGAAAAGAAATTTTGAAAAGTTGTAAATTATTTTGAAAAGAAATTATTAAGAAGTTTTAAATGCTTTTTGAAAATAAATTATTAAAATCTTTAAACTCCTTTTTAAATAGAAATTTTTAATTTAAAAAAAAAGTAATAAAGTCATGTTGAAAAGAAATTTGATTTTAAATTTTTTTTTTTTAGAAACAAAATATCTCAAAATGGATAGAGGGGAAATAACTATGGTCGTTGTGGGATATTTTGGGAAAAGTTGACTATATTTGGGGAAGATATTTCATTTTGAAAAAGGGAAGGATTGTTGTAAAAATAAATAGAGGTTTTCCTGTTTTGGGGATGCATCATTGGATTTGGGTGAAGACTTTGGAAGAGCTTTGGAAAAATTATCTTGCAAGGAAGCTCAATTTTTCTTCTTCAAACTTTAGATCATAGGTTCTTTCTTGTTTATTTGTTTTTAAAAACTTGCATTTTCAATTTTGAAAACTTGCTTGGAAACGAATTTGAAAACCTTGTTGAAATCATGGAATAAGTTAGATTCTTGTAGGGAACAAACTCATAGAATAGAAAAATGGAATTAGGAACAAAAATAAATTAGAAAACCTCTATATAGGAGTTAAAATGTTCCATATCAAGTTAGAAATTGAAATCAGGAATTTTTTTTTTTGAAAACTAATTTTATTGTAAATTTTTTGTAGAAAATTGGTTCAATTTGACTGTAAAATGGAGATTTTAGGCATATATATATATATATATATATATATATAACATATATAAATTATGTATGTTTGATTTGGGAAATTTTTCCCTTTTTAAAAAAAAATATATATTGTCAAACTTCTTTTGCTAGAAGTTACCAACCATAGGGGAGTTGTTTTTTTTATGTTTTAAATGAAATATTTTAAAATATATATATATATATATATATATATATATATATATATATATATATATATATATATATATATATATATATATATATATATATATATATATATATATATATATATATATATAAATTGGAGGGCTAGGAGACTGCCCCACAACCACCCCCAACCATGGGAGGTGTTGGCTTCAAAGGTAGTGACCCCCATGTCGGGGAAGGCTATGTGGCAGCTCCCAGTAGGGGTTGCGTCCCCTATTTTTTGGGGGCTGTTGTGCAACACATAAGGTTGTTTTTTTTTAATTTTTTAAAAATGTATTTAATATTTTTTTATTATTTATTTAATATAACATATATATATATATATATTATATTTTAAATAAATGAAATAGATTTAAATAATCTAGAAATATTTATGAGTTGGAATTTTAAATAGATTGTTTTAAAAAATATATATATGTCTTTTTTCAAATATAAATAAATATATAATTATATACACATTAAATATATAATTATATATGGCTAGTTTATATTTAAATTTAGTTTTCTAAGATGATTATTTTATTATAAAGATGAAAAAAAAAATATTGATGTTATAGTAAAATGATTTTATTTTAAAAAAATTGATTTTGATCATTTTGGGTAATGAAGGGAAAATGGATAATATGCATGTGGTTTAATAGATGAATATTTAAATATGAGATATGTATATTAAATGTAAATAGAAACACATTGTAAATTAAATGAATATTAATTAATAGAGATGCATTTCTATGTGCAAGTATTTAGTTTTTAATGAACTGATTTCAATGGGGAAATGAGATTTTTATATTTAAGTATTATCGGGAAACTAAAGTATACACTTAGATTTAATTTATTAGTACTTGTCAAATGCTTAAATAGTTATTTAATAAGGGAATGATTTTAAGGAAGAGGAATATTCGTATTAAATGAAATGAAATGTTTAAGAGAGCGAATTTTATTTATAGTTCTTCTTAGTTGCAAATGAATTTACGATAGGATTAGTTATTTTCATGAAATGTGTAATTGAGTAATTTAAAATATTGTGTTCATAGTCAAATTATTGATTTTATTGTAAAATAATACATTTGAAAGGACAAATATTGGATTTAAATGTAAGGATTTTAAAAGCGAGAGTAATTGATTTTAAAATGATTTATTTTGCAAAGGACCAATAGTTATGTTTAAATGATAGGTTATGGATCATAGAAGTAAATGTTTATTACTATTTATGAACAATTAGGGAATTAAATACCTAGTTAAATTTTATCCCTTGTCTGAAAGAGACATAATTTAATTAGTTTTATTGTGGCAATAAACTATTGAATGTTAGTAAAGGAAGTGGATTTAGGAAATCCAAATATAGGTTTAATTCCTATTTGATTTCCCTTCTTGAGTGTACACTTCTTCTGTTTTCACTTTGGGGAAGTTGATTAGAAGGGTTGTTAAGTCTTCCATAAGGGGTTTAACTATTTGGGGTTGTTGTATTATGTTAGTCAACCTTTTTATTGCCTCAGGTAGTGCATATAGTTATATCTTGTTATTTTACCTGGTTTTCATGAACGAGGATGATTTGTGCCTCCTTTGGATTGGGAGTGGTTTATGTGATTTGTGCCTCCTTTGGATTAGGAGTGGATTATGTGGTTTGTTCCTCCTTTGGATTAGGAGTAGGTTATGTGGTTTGTGACTCCTTTGGATTAGGAGTGGTTTATGTGGTTTGTGCCTCCTTTGGAAGGAGTGGATTATGTGATTTGTTGCATCCTAGAGTTTGAGTGAATATTTATCTAGTTTGTATGCACTTTGGCACCCTTGGTGATTGGTTTTTTTGGTATGCTGTCAAAGTAGAAGAGTGGCTTCTATTAGGCACCAGAGCCCAAAGAGGTAAACTAGGTAACCTTCGAAGGTGGTTTAATCAAGTGATAACTAAAATAGTGTACTTAGAATTTTGGGTAGTATTTCACAATAATCAAGATAATTTAGCCTCACTCATACACACAAGTGCTTGTATAGGATTGGAATGAGTGGGAAGGCCTAGAATGGAAAGGTCATCTATCTTGTCTTTACTAGAGGTATTTGATTCCACATGAGTGAGTATGGGGGTCGGGATGGCTTGAGGTCACCAGGATATCCCATAGTGAGGGTCGGAGCCTATGAAGATTCCTAGAGGATATCCCATGTCAATCTGTGTGATGAAACTCTTTCTATGACAATAGTTGGTATTTGGTTTTATATGTATGGCCTTCCTAACATACCTAATTTGTTTTATTTCTAGAAGCAATGTGAATTATGTCAATGATGTTAGATTTGTACTTATGTTATTCTTATGGTTGTATGGTTCATGTGATTGGTTGTGTTGGTGTGAGTTAGCCTGTGTCTAGAGGTTGATGGTCTTGTATAAGATTCCTTGTTACTATCTCCTAGCATGGGGGGTGAGCCTTCGAGTATCACTTGGTTGGGTGGAACGTGCACCTTTCTCCATTAGGTTTTCTTCTTGTTCATGTAGATGAGATTTCTAGTTGGAGAGCTCGTGGGATTTGGTTTTGTTTCATGCTTAATTCATTTCAATTGAAACTTGTAATTTATTACCCCTCATTTGTTATCGAGGTGGAAGATGTATTATGTAACCATGCTTATGGGATTTACCTCATTCAGGGAATGAGAGTTGTAATCTTATTGTTAAATGATTTTTATTTGAAATCATGTGGTATCTCTTATTCTTGATGCAATTTATCATGTATGGAATGTATGCATTCTTAATTCCTTAAGTAGTTAAATGTTATGGTTTCAATTTATGTTTCTTAACATTTGGGTTTTAAAGTAATCAAAATATCCTAACCTTAGAGTTTTTTGGCAATGGGTAGTGAACTTGCATGTTATTTGTACTTAAACAAAAAAAAAAAGTATGTTTTAGTAGTTAATTGCAACTTCCTCTAGGGTTGTGTGGCAGGGCATTACAAATTCCAAATCATAAGTAGAATAATTCTTCCTCACCTCATTCAACTTCTCACTAAAAAAATCAATAGGTCTATCTATTTGGATAAGTACTATTCCTATTCCCACATGGGAGGAATCACATTCTACTTCAAATACCTTATGAAAAATTGGCAGTGCGACTATAGGGGCTTCAATTACCTTTTTATTTAGAAACTTGAAACTCTCCTCAACATCCTTAGTCCATGAAAATTCCATTCCTTTAGTGTAGTCGGTTATAGGTGCTACAATACTATTTAAATTTTGAATAAACTTTCAATAAAAAGTGGCCAACCCATGAAAACTTCTTACCTCTATTATGCTACTCAAACTTGGCCATTCTAGAATTGCCTTGAAATTTTCAAGATCCATTCTAAAACCATCTTAAAAAAAGAAAAACCCTAAAAAGACCAAACTATTTTGCATGACATTTCACTTCTTTAGATTTGCATAGAGCTTCTCCTTCCTCAACACACTGAAGATAATCCTCAACTCTTGTAGGTGTTCTTGTTTTATTTTTGCTAAAAACTAAAATGTCATCAAAATAAACTACCAAAACCTTACCAATGTAAGATCATAGTATAGTATTCATAAATCTCATAAATATACTTGGTACATTGGATAGCTCAAAAGGCATAACCATCCACTCATATAAACCATCTCTAGTCTTAAAGGTTGTTTTCCACTCATCCCCTTCTCAAATTCAAATCTAATGATAGCCACTTCATAGATTGGTCTTGCTGAAATATTTGGTACTTGTCAGTGCATCCATCATGTCCTATATATGAGTGATTGGAAAATGGTACCTGATGGTATCCAAAAACCCTTTGACTTTGATAAAGAGAAAAATGGGTACCTAATGGTATGACACTTTCCCACTAATCATTAACTAATGTCCTAGGAGTCCCAATTGGATTGAATAATAACCTCTCAAGGTCAATCAATTTCACAATTAGGAAGGTCCTAGGAAGGGGTTGTTTAACTTCTAAGGGGTTCACCACCAAACAAATGCTTGGAAATTTATTTTTTTGAAAACACAGTGTGATATGTAAAATTATCTAAAACTAGAAATGTAAGGTAAATGAGAGGTGAAAATGATGAAATTATGCAACATAGAGATAGTATGTGTGTAACTAGGAAGTCTGGAGATGTTGTGAGGATTCTGGAAATGTAAAGAAGCTATCAAAATATGTTGTGGAGGACTAAGATTCCTAGCATAGCATATTAGTCTCGCTGCTATTTTTTGGGGAAAATACAAAATCTTTAGATGTTAGAACTAGATCTTAGAAAATCTCTAAAAAATAGGCCTAGGAGGACTAAGATTCCCAAGGTGGCATACTAGTATCATTCTGAATCTTTAGAATTTATGAGCAAGATCCTAAGCTTTAAGGTATGCACTAGTTTGCCTTTAGAACTCAGGTTCTAAAACTTTTGAATGTGTCCTGTAGGTGAGTTTTTGTGAATATGAAAAATTTGTGGTACAACTTTAAAAATTTAGAAATTTTTTACTCCAAGTTATCTTCAAGTCTATAACCTAGATCTACAATCACAAATATGCAAGAAGAGAAAAAATTGTTGTTTGTTAGTGAATTGGGGTTTTCCTTGGTCAAACCCCTTGTTGGTAATTAAACCTTGAAACGAAATAGAAATATTGAAGGAAATGGTGAATGAACAACATGCAATGCTACAACTCACCAAACCTTCTTAAAGTCTACAAACTTGTATGTAATGGCTACAATGGATATGGATCTTGAATGCTTGATAGATCTTGCTTGAATTTCTTACTTGAATCAAAACCCTACATCACAAATGTTAGTACAACAACACACATGATGCAAGAAAACTCTTTGATATGATGCTTGATGAATCTGCTCGTGAATTCTCTTGTGAACTCAATTATTCTATGATAAGAGATCTCACAAAAGACCTGGGTTGAAATGGATTAAGGAACCTTGTATTTATATTTATCTATGCTTAATATCCTAAAATTATATCATCAAGACAACATATAAATTCATTAAATAAAGGAGGCTAAATCTTGCCAGGATTTGAAATTAAATCCCAAAAAAGACTCGAGGACTAAGATTCCCTAGGTGGCATCTTAGTCCCAAGTCCTAAAAACTTGGGGCACAAAAACCAAAAATAGGCCCAATTAGGATATGCCAAAATTAGGGTCCTGAGACCTTTGGGGGACTAAGATGCCCTAATTGGCATTTTCATCTTGACCCAAAAATGAGGGACACATTGATGGAGTCATTAAATTATCATTTATGCATTGGCTAATGTTGGGATTAACCATAGAAATATGTCATTCATAGGGCTTGTGGACATAATATGCAACCAATTAAGCCATAAAGAAATATAAATAAAGCAAGATGGGCCCAGAAAAGTGTGAAAATGCAAGGGTATGAATTTTCCTATACTACATTTAGCCCCCAATTTAGTGAGAGGATGAAAATAATAAAGAGGGTGGCCAAGCCCCCAAGATCAAGATCCTATGGAAAAACCAACATAATCACAAAGGAACACACTTTCAAATGATATATGAAGCCATAACCAGATCACAAACATACATCATCAAAGGCAATAAAAAGGAAAAGGAAAATTGCAATGAATCAAGCTTCAAGTAGCCATCCAAAGCGGTGGACTGGGTCTAGGCTATTTATCCAAAAATGGTTTACAAGTGGAACCTATTGTCCACTATGCAAACAAAACACACTCACAAGGGCTAGTGGCAGCTAATTGTCGACTAGGTGAGCCCCAAGGGAGCATATTAAAGCCATACCTCCATGAATTTAATTAGGTACAAAAAAAAATGCTTACATGGGCTAGTGAAGCTAGGTGCTCACTAGGTGAGCCCCAGGGGACCATATCAAAGCCATACCTCCATGAATTTAATAAGGTACAAAATGCATGCTCACATGGGCTAGTGAAGATAGGTGTTCACTAGGTGAGCCTAAAGGGACCATATCAAATCCATACCTCCATGACTTTAATAAGGTACAAAAATGAAAAAGAAAGAGGGATGTTCAAAAGGAGTTTTCTTAGTTCTTGTGAGGTCTTATTCTTAGGGGAAATCATGCCTAATGTCAACAAGAGAGGACTAGTCAAGGGATAAAAGATTCACCACTTAAGCGATGTAGTGTGTCACATCACCACTAATGGGAATATAATATGCTAAGATAGATCATTCTCTTGAAGGAAATTACTCCCAATGTCACCACAAAGAGGAAAAAAAATCACATGAAATAATAAAATCACATCAAATAAAAGGAAAAGGAAAAGAAATGCAAGAAAAATCATTCCAAAATAATGCCAATGTACTCCCCCACTTTAAATAAATTACTAACACCATGTTGTGAGCAATTAATTTAAAGTATCAAATGAAAATGCAAAAAAGAAGGACATGAGAGCTAACCTAGAAAGCCCTACGACAAGTCATATGTTTCTAAGTAAGGCTATGCCATGCAAGAGAAAAGGATAAGAAAGGGGTTGCCTCCAAAATGAAAACACCCAACACATAAGGGATCTATGGATTTGGGGTCAATATGTTCTTTTCTACAATGATATTAGAGAGCTTGGAGCTGTCATAATTCCCCAAATACATAGAGCTAGAAGAATGACACAAAGAAAGCAAAAAAACATAAAAAGAAAGAGCCTTTTGGGTCAACATGGAAGAGACATAAGGTATCTCGATTCCTCGTCTCATCCCAAAAAGGAGAACACAAGAAAAATGGAAATAAAAATGAAAGGAAAAGAACATGAAGGAGACATGAATGTCTCAATGACTTGCATCATCCCCAAAACAAAAATAAAAGAACTAAAAAAGGAAAGTTAATGACAAAGGATCAATAAAAAAGAAAAATTATATGACATATATAGAAGAATGAAGGTAAAAATAGAGGAATGCACATAGAGAGAAACATTAAACAAAACATCATGGGGGATCACATTACACACATGCAAGAAAACAAAAAGAAAATGAAAAATACTAGTAAGGCATAGGCGATTCAACCTAAAGCAAGTCACCCACCTCCCAATCTCAGTCTATATATGCAGAAGGTAGATAATGAACCCAAGGGACAAAAAAAAATGCCCTACTACGATAAGGCCATTTGCCTCTTGTCCCAACTAAGTGCAAGACAAGAATGGGTGAAGGTAGGTGATGGGAAGGATCATGTAATAGTGAGAAATGTAACTTCTACAACTATTACATGAAAAAGAGTAGGATAGTATGTTATGCACTCACTAGATAGCAATTATTGCCATTGAAGTGATACATGCTCAATATTTCTTTTAATGCATGACACTCATCACTACTATGTCCAGGAACTCGATGATATGCACAATACAAAATTTTTGCATCTTTACAATATAGCACAAGTCAGTTCATAGGTGGCAATAATATTAACCCATGGTTGAGAAGGATTTGTAATTTTTCTTCACTTTGAGGTGGTGGACAAAGAGGTTGTAACATTTTTAATTTGTAAGGCCTCTTGTGTTTGCTAGATTCACCAACTTCTCTAGATGGGCTTAGGGTAGGAGGTCCTGAGATGATCGTATCATCCGTGTTGTTATTATGATTCATTAGTTGTTCTTTAGGAAGAAGGATATTTAAGTTAGGAGGAGAATATAGGGTCATTGTACCATCACTTCAGATTCTTAGATATTCTCTAGGAAGCTTTTTATTATAAGTGGTATCTTGGTGTCCTAATCCCTATGTGTTTTCATCAGTTGGTTTTTGCTCTAAGAGTTGATGAATTTCATGCTTCCTTGTAATGTCACAACCTTGTTTGCTCAGTATTGTGAAGCATTTTCCATATAATTATGCTTCTTTGAGGTTGATTGGAGTGTTTGATACTTTGTTATCATAAAATGGTTAAGTGTTTGCTTGTTTAGAGGAACTAGGTTCACCTATTGTACGGAATTTAGGTTCAACTTTTGCTTAAGTTTTAGGATGTAAGTAACCAAACATCTCAAGAGGTGGTATTATGGGAAGATCTAGTTGTTTCATGCAAGGATAGAATGATGCATTAGCTTCAAGGTTATCAAGATATTAATTTATGAACTTATTCATGTTGTCATCATCTTCTCCAATGATGTCAACATCATGAGGAGGACAAGCATTAGGAGTTGATTGAGCATGAGTGAGTTCAATTTCATTAGGGTCATTACCAAAGGCACAATTTGACACATCTATCAAATATTTCAAGGAAATCCACAATTTTCCAAAGTACATATCTATGATGCAAGATTCAACAAAGACACTTGAAATGAAAGAAATTAGAATAGCAACAAATGTAGAAATTGAAATAGAAAATAGAGGCATCCCACAAAAACATAGAAAAGTGATTCTAGATCTTGAAAATTGGAAAATCAAATTCAACAAGGACTAAGACACTAGGAAGGGTTTCTTGGTCCTCCTAGTGAGATTCTGAAGTTCCAAAGGTTGAAACAGGCAACAAACATCAGAGAGAAATTTCTGAAGCAAAAATCCTGAGAGGGACTAAGACACTCGGAAGGGAATTTTAGTCCTAGCAGAGGTTTTTTGTAGAAAAACAATGAATTTTGGAATTTCAACAATGTTTATAGATTTCCTATGCAAGATATTGATGCTCAGAAATAGAAAAATGTGCAAATGAGTGCAAGAAAAAGTGACTAGGAACAAGAGATTGACTGTAATATGGAATGCATTTTTTTTCAATTTTAAATTGAATAAGAATGTTTTGAAATGAAATGAAGATGAAGAAAAATGCACTTTTTAGTTTTTCAATGAAATGATGCAAGAAAGTAAAAATGCAACCTATATGCACTTTCACTAACACAAAATGCAAGGAACCCTAGATACACTTTGACTAATGCAAGATTAAATGCAAGAATGAATGTAACCTAGATCTAAGCACTTTAATGGACTCCAAATGAGAAATGAAATGAATACTCAAAAGTGTCAAGTTCACCAAAATGATGAATAGAAAAATGGGTACCTAATGGTATCACACTTTCCCACCAATCATTGACTAATGTCCTAGGAGTCCCAAATGGATTGACTAGAAACCTCTCAAGGTGAGTCAATTTCACAATTAGGAAGGTCCTAGGAGGGGGTTCATTAAGTTCTAATGGGTTTTCCACCAAGAAAATGCTTGGAAAATAAAATGTTTGAAAGCATAGTATGCTATGCAAAATGATTTAAAACTAGAAATGCAAGCTAAATGAGATGCAAATGATTAAATTATGCAACAAGGAGATAGTATGTGTGTACTTGGGAAGTCTGGAGATGTTATGAGAATTATGGAAATGTAAAGAATCTTTAAAAAAATATTGTGGAGGACTAAGATGCCCAAAATTGTGTATTAGTCGCACTGTTATTTTTTAGGGAAAATACAAAATCTTTGAATGTTGGAACCAGCTCTCAAATGTTGGAACCAGATCGAAAAATAGGCCTAGGAGGACTAATACACCCAAGGTGGCATATTAGTCTTATTCTGAATCTCTAGAATTTTTCAGCAAGATCCTAAGCTCTAAGGTATGCACTAGCTTCCCTTTTGATCTCAGGTTCTGAAACTTTTGAATGTGACATGTAGCTGATTTTCTTTAAATATGACAACTTTGTGAAGCAACCTTGCAACTTTTTCAACTTTTCACTCCAAGTGATCTTCAAGTCTACAACCTAGATTTGCAATCACAACTATGAAAGAAGAGAAAAACTTGTTGTTTGTTAGTGAATGGGTGTTTTCCTTGGTCAAACCCCTTGTTGGTAATTAAACCTTGAAATGAAATAGAAATATTGAAGGAGATGGTGAATGAACAACATAGAATGTTACAACTCACCAAACCCTTGTAAAGTCTACAAACTTGTATGTAATGGTTGCAATGGATATGGATCTTGAATGGTTGAAAGATCTTGCTTGAATTGCTTACTTGAAAAAAAACCCTACATCACAAATGCTAGCACAACAACACACATGATGGAAGAAAACTCTTTGATATGATGCTTGAATCTTCATGATGGCTCCAAATGCTTGAAAAATATACTATTAAATTCTCTTTTGAACTCAATTATGCTATTATAAGAGATCTCACAAAAGACTTGGATTGAAATGAATAAAGGAACCTTGTATTTATACTTATATATGCTTAATATCCCAAAATTATATTGCACTAATCTGACATATGAATTCATTAAATAAAGGAGGCTAAATCCTACTAGAATTTGAAATTAAATACTAAAAATGACTCAAGGAGGACTAAGACACCCTAGGTGGCATCTTAGTCCCAAGCCCTAAAAATTTGGGGCACATAAACCAAAAAGGGGCCCAATAAGGATATGCTATAATCAGTGTCTCAAGAGCCTTGGGGGATTCAGACGCCCTAGGTGACAATTTACTCTCGACCCAAAAACCAAGGACACACTGATGGAATCATGAAATTATCATGTATGCACATTAGAGAATGTCGAGATTAACCAAATAAATATACCATTCATAGGGATTGTAGACACAAAATAGGATGAATTAAGCCATAAAGAAGCATAAATAAAGCAAGGAAGACCCAAACAAGTGTGAAAATGCAAGGATGTGCATTCCTAATGTTGGTTTTTTCTTTAGAACCAAATTTAATGTCAGTCCTAGCTGATGAATTTTCCACAACTCAATTATCAGAAAGGTTGAGGATTGGCCAATACCTAAGCAAAGTAATTAGTATGTCACTTCTTCTCTTCAGGCTCTGTGAGCCCTAGGGAGGGTAATACCATGCATACTCATAATATCTCACATTAGGTCAAAAATATTTCTATACAAAGATGCACAATCACAAGAAACTCACCTTATCAAAGACCCGACATACCTGAGATAGAAGTGTTACTTATTTGAAGGAGCACACTTGCATACTTAAAATTGAGACAATGGAGTTTAGAGTATTTTATGAATCATTCTTCATCTTGAATCCTAGGCCAAATTTAATACTAGCCAGAGTAACCACAAGATATACCAATAGAACAATCAGTGCCTTATCTAAGGTAGAAAAAAGAGTTATAACTTGTAATAAATCGGTAATACAATTCTGATTGAACTTCAAAAATTAATGGACTATTAGAATACCACTTTGTAACATCTATCTCATTGTGTTGTAAAATATCTCTTCCTTACAAAATACTATATCCTTTTCTCACAAGCTAATGGCATTTCTTTAGCATTTAATCAACTCATTGAACTGAAGCATATAACAAGTTCATTCCTTTAGTGCAAATGATAGAAGACAAATGAAATCATAATTAACAATTCCATTCATAACTTGGAAGAAAATACATAGGAGAGAAATATTTTAGAACTAGAATTCTTCTTCATTTCTACTATTGCTTTGTAAAACCGTATTTAAGATTTTATATAGTATAATTTTCATCTTAAACTTTCTTTTGAATATATCTAATAAAATGTCTTCTTACATTCTATTATGCTTTTAAAGCATAGTATCTACAATGACCCTTTCTAGAATCAAAAATTTTGAACTGTTTCTTTCAACCATAAAATCCCCTTTATAAAATAGGGGAGCAAAAAGCACCTGGCTGAATTAAAATTTCACTTTCATTTTAGAAACCTAATTATAACTAACTCCTCAAAGAACTCCCTAGGTGGTTTCATAAGTAATCATTTAAGAATAGGGGAGGAAAAAGGGCAAAAAACATGTGCAGGACACCAATAGTCATTGTCATAGCGTTTGTTGTTGAAACAAAAAGATTCCATATCACATCTTCTGGAGAACCTCCACATCAACAATAGAAAACAAAAAATAAACCATGGACACATGAAAACAAATACCTCCTATGCAAATACTATGGTGTCATCATAAACTAAAAAAAGAAGGTGACCCTATTCAAAGTCGTCGACACTAGAAAATACTTGAGCGATCCTTGTTTTCGATGAAATTGGAGGTATAATCACCACATCATCATTAGAGCTCCCATATGGCACCAAAGAATAGAGGTTCTATCCATAGTCTGAGTCAATATCAACTTCAGCATCCAAAGGAGTATTTGAAATCACGATAGGAGACATGTGTTTTCCTAGGTAGGCCCTATGGATTTTCTCTTTTTTCCTGGCCTTCTTTATTGGCAACGCTAGTTCCTTTCCTTTGCACTCGACCACTTCTCCCATAAGGGTCTTATTTCTCAAGTGGTATGTACTCCACACAATTGACTTCTTCTTATGACCTCTAGCCCTCCTTTTACCCCTTGAAACCTCAAGAGAAGCTTGGGCTTCATGCTCAACTATATCTTCATGACACTCGTACACAGTTAGTCGACTAGACCTCCTAGTAGGTGGAATTATTGCACCAATTTTTCCCATTCTATTTAAAACCATCAAAGTGATAATTAAAAAGTTTTTGACTCAAGACCCATAGGAGAAACACCCCAATCCCAATAATTGTAACTAGCTCTTGAAGCAATAGAATTCTTAAATAGACCAAAGAACCTAATTTCATACCAATTTACTCAAGATGAAAACACTGAAACTCTACCTAGGAAAATTTACAGCCCTCTCAATCTTCTTCACTACATACACCTTACTTCTACTACAAATTGAAAAGATGGTGAAAATGAATAGAGATCATCCTGCATTAAATAGAAAATTCAAGCATGCAGAATTAATGATTTAGGAACCTCCTACTTGAGTGAATTGATAACTTAGCAATTATGCTTTGAATCTATCTCGTTGATCTTAGAGAAATCAAAATTTCACCTAAGGTGGCCATGAGCATTGTTTTTTGACCATTATCAATTTTCTCCTTGAAAAAAGTGATGCTATCTCAAATTTTGACATGTTCTTCTCTAATCTTGATTAATCATAGTAGATCTAGGAATTAGCATCTATCACCAGCCTAATCCATTCTTTTATTAATATCGGAGAAGTACACAAATTTAGTTCTTAAAGAGAAAATTTCCTTATACATTTCATCACTTCATCATTGATCTTTCCTGAGTTTTAGGGTGAAATTAGCAATGAAGGTATTCATGCGATGATATTAGTGTTGGAAAAACAAGGAAAGACAACTGAGAGGGGGGGTGAATCAATTGTCACAAAATAATAAACTTTTCAAACTTTACTTAACTTAATCTCAGATCTGATGAATAAGCAATTAACACATCGGAGAGATATAGAACACCAATAATTTTTTTACATGGAAACCCTATTAGGGGAAAAACCACGATGAATGTTAGTCCACAATATTATACCCTGTTAAAAGTATAATGAAAAAAATAAAGGGGAATGCACATGAATTCAAACACAGTACCTAGAGCTCACCAATCAGTTACATAAGGGGCTCACTTCCCAACAATATAGAATAGGATTAAAATCCAGAGGGTACGAACTGAGAAAATAGCTTCTGCACAAGATTGATTATAGTTCCAATTAAACACATAAAACTCCTTCACTTTTCACTCAAACTACTTCACACTTCACTTGATCTTCTTCACACTCTTCTTTGCGATCGAATGATATAAACACATACACACATAGGATCACACCCAACACACGAAGCACACTCTGCACCAAAGAAACAATCACTCTTATATATCTGCTACATGAGATTTCATCAACAACTTAGTCGACCAAGAAAATAAAACATATTTGCAATGTCAGCCCAAATTTAAAATTAAATTTTCAATCTGTATCTAAACACCATTGGCCAAAAAAATGATGTGACCCAAAAGAATATTCATGAGTGTTCCAAACATTCAAATTTAAATTTTCAAGGATACATGTTGCCACCATCATGTCAGCTAAGAACATGAAAACCCGAATGTGCGCAAGAAAAATATTCGACCACGAGCACACCGCTCAATGTGGACATACTACAAAGATAGAGAATGATCTAGATACATCCAAAAATATCAAGAAACAATAAAGAAATATCCACAACAACTAAGATTACCAGAATCACACAAAATTCACTTAAGAACACTTACAGAGACCATAGAAATACTATTAGACCACAACATGATCAAATATATATGTGGACCTCTGAAACTTTCGATATATGATCTAGATACTCTAAAAAAAATCCTTAAGTCCATAACAGTTGAACTTCAATGTAT
This sequence comes from Sequoia sempervirens, assembly GCA_007258455.2. Classification (NCBI taxonomy): domain Eukaryota; kingdom Viridiplantae; phylum Streptophyta; class Pinopsida; order Cupressales; family Cupressaceae; genus Sequoia; species Sequoia sempervirens. The sequence continues at coordinate 533,618,226 of VDFB02281492.1, read as the reverse complement.
AGAACAAGACACCTTCATGACTTGCATAGTTCCACTAGGAACCTGGAACACTTTCTTCTACAATTTTCTCAATATCCTTGAAATATATAACCTCTGATACACTAAATTCTAATAGTGTTGAAATCAATGACAACCACATATCAGCAACACATCTAGAACATCCAACAATGTCCCCCTTTGGCATTGATGGAAACACATGATGTGAAAGATACCATCAACCCAACACACTTTCTTCTTAATTGCATTTCTCCCACAAGGCTCTTCTCCTCAAAATATTTTTCACATTGTACTTTTCCCCCTTTGACATCAATGGACAAGGTAACCATGACCTTTCCATATACATGCTCTAAACCACATATCTACACATCTAACTACTCCCCCTGAGTAGCAGCCATAGAAACATCAATTTAGATCAAAATATAGCAATGTAGCTCACAAATTGATGCAATAAAATGCATCTTTTAGTTCTTATCAAGAAGGGTAATTACCCCTAGCATTCCTCTGAGATGCTCAAAAGTATCCCTAGGAAATGGCTTAGTAAAGATGTCTGCAATCTATTTTTTGGTAAGCACATACTCCAATCTGACTTCTTTCTCATTCACTTTCTCCCTCAAGAAGTGAAACTTGATTGATATATGTTTAGTCTTAGAGTGTAGCACCGGATTCTTTCAAATATTTATTGCACTTGAATTGTCATAGTAGATGGAAATAGGATCTTCATATATCACTTTGATATCTTTCAACATTTGTTTCATCCATATCACTTGAGTATTTTTATTTGCAACAACAATATATTATGCTTCAGTAGTATATAGAGAAATGGAATTTTTCTTTTTGCTCAACTAGGATGCCAACTTCTTCCCTAGGAAGAAAGGACCACCACTAGTACTTTTCCTGTCATCTACATCTCTAACCCAATCCACTTCAGTATATGCACTCAAAGTGAGATCACCATCCTTTGGATACCAAAGTCCAAAGTCAACTGTTCCTTTTAGATATTTGAAGATTATTTTAACAACAGTCACATGTGATTCTTTTGGATTAGCCTAAAATCTAGCAATGATACATACATCATTCATAATAGTTGGTCTAGTCTGAGTTAAATAGAGCAATCCACAGATCATTGACCTATATCTAGTTTGATTCACCTTAGGAGAATCATCATTTTGTGTTAGCTTGCATACAATCACCATGGGAGTATCAACAGGCTTTGATTCTTCCATCCCAGATTTCTTTAGTATCTCTCTCACATATTTGGAATATGATATGAAAATTCCCTTGTCTAATTGGGTAACTTGTAATCCTAGAAAGAACTTCATCTCTCCAATCATACTCATCTCAAATTCACCCTTCATTTCATCAAAAAACTTCATACATAGATTGTCATCTCCTCCAAAAATGATGTCATCAAAAAAGACTTCTATAATTAACTCTTTATCATGATCCAATTTGAAATATAAGTTCCTATCAATATAACCTTTAGTGAATCCAAATTTTAGTAAGTATTTGTTGAATTTGGCATACCAGGCTCTGGGGGCTTGCTTAAGTCCATATAGAGCTTTCTTCAAGTGGAAAACCATATCTTCCTTGTCAGTTAGCTGAAATTTATCTAGCTATTCAATGTATACTTCTTCTAGTTATCCATTCAAAAATGTTGACTTCACATCCATTTGATAGAATTTATAGTTCTTGTATGTAGCATAAGCAAGAAATAATCTAACAGCTTCAATTATGGAAACAGGGGAAAAATTTTCTTCAAAATCAACACCTTCCATTTGGGTATGTGTAGGATCATCATGGAAAGAACAAGCCCTTAAGTGGCAAAAAATTCAAAAAAATCAAAGTTAGGCAACTTGGCATAAAAATTTGAATAAGTCATCTATATTATTTCAAAAATATGTAAGAATAGAATTTGTAGCAAATTGAATGTAGTTTCTAATCTACTAGGTTTATTTTTAAAAAGAATCTATTTGGTGAAAATTTGAAATTTCTATGTAGTTGCACTTAAATTTCAGGGAAAAAATAAGAAGTAGGTGTCTATCTGACCACCCTAACCACAATAAAATGATAATATTTTTTTTATAATATTTTAGATATAAGTAGAGGAATCAAGTCCCAATGTGATGCATATTTTTTGTAATTTTTTTCCAAGTAAATAATTAATTATGAATTTTTATTACAACTTTTAAAAAATATAAAAATTTGTATGTTTGACCACCTTAACTTGATCAAAACTTCATGAAATTCTTTATTTATTTTTAATCCAATGGTCTACAAAGCATAGAATGTGATGCATGTTTCGGATTCAAAAAATGTGATACCATTTGAAATCTATAGATGTTTTTCAATCATCCTAGCAATCATAAATTTAGTCATAATTCAAATAGAAAATGAATAATAATTATTCATTAAATACAAAGTAAAGAATAATTTATATTGATGGAAATTTGAGTATCTCATTTAAAAACCCTTTATGTTTCATCAATTTTGGCTAAAAAAAAAGTTGTCAGCCACATACCCTACACATACCCATTATATCGCCACTTTTTGGCCCATCATGATTGTGCACATACCCATCTGAGAATACCCTTTACATACCAGTCTTGCTATATTTTGAACCACTTCACCTTGTTCATTCAGCTTGTTCTAAAACACCCATTTAGTACCAATCACATTTTGTTTTTAGGTCTGAGAATCAGTGTCCACGTGTCATTCTTTTCAATTTTTGTTAGCTCTTCCTTCATAGCTTCCATCCAATGTTCATCTTTGCAGGCTTTAGTGACATTTTTAGGTTCAATCTTGGAAATCAGGCAATACTCTTCTACAATATTTCTTCTAGTTTGCACTCCTTTATTCTTATATCCTATAATTTGACTTTCAGAATGATTTAGCTTTACATACCTTGGAGTTTTGGGACTTTGACAATCTTCTAGTTCTTTTTTTCTTTCTTCTACACTTGCACTTGTCTATGCTTCTTGATTTACTTGATTTACTAGAACAAATTGAGGTTGCTTTACTAGAACATATGGAATAATCTGAAGTTGATTTGGTGTCTAAATTTTTTTCCCTTTATTTGTATTGTCTTCATCTAAATCATATCCACAATATTTGGATGATTTAGCAGAATCCTCATTAATTCTGACATTTTCACTCTCAACCATCTTTCTCATTTTTCTATTATAGAATCAGTAGGAATTTCTTTTAGTAGAGTAACCTAAATAGATTCCTTCATCTCTTCTTGCATCTTTCCTATATCATCATCTCTCTTGATATAAAATTTGCTTCCAAAGATCTTAAAATATTTAACAATAGGCTTATAACCAAACCATAGTTTAAAAGGGGTCTTACCAAAATCACCATTCACATTTACCCAGTTTAAAGTATACACAACAGTGCTTACAACTTCACTCCAATAGATATAGGGCACATTTCCTTCTATCATCATTCTTCTAGCAACATCCAAAATTGTTGTATTCTTCCTTTTTGCAACTCCATTTCATTGAGGGGTTCAGGAAGCAGATAATTGTCTTCTAATTCCATGTTCTTCACAAAAAGAGTTGAACTCCCTAGAGGTGAACTCACCACCTCTGTTAGATCTCAGACACTTGACTTTCAAACCTTTCTCATTCTCTTCCATAGCCTTGAAACTTTTCAAATTTTCTAGTAATTCACATTTTTCTCTTAAGAAGAAAATCCATATCATTCTAGATTAATCATCAATAATCAACATAAAGTATCTTTCTCCATGAATACTTGTGACTCTTGAGGGACCACATAGGTTAGTATGTAGTAGCTCCAAAAAATCATTTGAATGAAACTGTTTGCTCCAAAAGGAGACTCTAGTCTGTTTACCCGTCTGACACTCCTTACAAATTGCATTAGTGGGCTTCACTAACTTAGGTAGATCTCTTATTGCTTGAGTGGAACTTAATTTGACAATGTTATCAAAATTTACATGACACAGCCTCCTATTCCACAACCAGCTTTCATCTACTTGAGCAATTAAACAACTCCCACTAGCAGTATTCAGGTGAAAAATATTACCTTTTTTCTTTCTACCTGTAGCAATCATATTGCTAGAACTTCCACGTATCTTGCATCTTTCATCTTTGAATAGTAGATCATATCCTTTGTCCACCATCTATCCAAAACTCAAAAGATTATGCTTCAGGCCTTCAACATAAAGAACATCATCAGTTTTATCCTTAGCACCAAGGAAAATAGAATCTCTGCCACAAATCACACCAGCATTGTTGTCTCAAAATCTTACAACACCACCATCATAGTTCTCTAGACTTAAAAAAATTATTTTTATCACTAGTCATATGATGTGATCATTCACCTTCAATAACCCACTCATCCTTTTATTCAACTTGGGCCACATGAGCTTTCTCATTTTTAGTAGATTGAGTAGCCATAGGACTATTTTCAATGGTAGCAATGAAAACCCATTCATCTTCATTTCCATTATCTTTATCAAACTCATCATTAGTCACTCCTTATTCAAAAAGGTAATATTTCTTTTGGAATCTAAACTTGTTATGCTTATATCTGGGAACTCTTTCAAGAAATCTTGATGCAAAATGACCTATTTTACTGTAAGAAAAACATTTAATAGACAACACTCCTTCATACTTACCTTTTCCTCTACCTTCTTTCTTTACAATCAGTGCTTCCAATTCTTCTACCTCTCTTTCTTTATCTTCAAGTTGTTTTAGTTCTTCATCATACTTGTATATCTTTCTGGAACATTCTCTTAGACCATATCTTTGCTTGTTACTTCCAAATATAGTAGCCTTGAATGTAGATTTAGTCTTCGAAACAGATTCACCAAATTCACTAAATTCAAAAGAAAAAAGCTTACCAACCAATGTATCTCTTGACATATTTGTTATTGATCTAAGCTCTTCAATAATATGATCCTTCACTTTGTAGGAGGGAGGAAAGGATCTGAGTATCTTAGCTACAATTTAATCCTCATCCATAGAACCACTGACACATGTAATACCCATCACTATTTCATTTACTCTTTGCATAAAAGAAGTGATATTTTCATCTTCACCCATCTTCAAATTCTCATACTTGCCTTTTAAACTCTGTAGCTTAGCCATCTTCACCTATGTATCTCCTTCATACAAAGTTTCCAGCTTCACTCAAATCTCATGAGTTGTTTATAGTCCTACCACATTTTCTAAACATAGAAGAATAAGCAAAAAGGATGGGCTAAGCTAGAACACAGTTAAGAAATGTTGATGTCAAAGGGGGAGAAGTGCAATGCTAGAAAACAGTTGTCCTTATTTTATAGAAGGGGCTCAATTCCCAACAATAAAGAATAGGATTAAAATACGGAGGGTACAAACTGAGAAAATAGCTTCTGCACAAGCTTGATTACAATTCCAATTAAGCACATAAAACTCCTTCACTTTTCACTCAAACTATTTCACACTTCACTTGACCTTCTTTACACTCTGCTTTGTAATCAAATGATATTTGTACATACACAAATAAGAGCACACCCAACACATGAAGCACACTCTACATTGAGGAAACAATTACTCTTATATATCCACTACATGAGATTTCATCAATAACTTCATTGACTAGGAAAATAAAACATATTTTCAATGTCGGCCCAAATTTACAATTAAATTTTTGATGTGGATCTAAATTCCATCAGCCAAAACAATATTCACAAGTACACCAAACATTCAAATTTAAATTTTCAAGGATCCACAACATGTTACCACCATCATGTCAGCCAAGAACATGAAAACCCAAACGTGTGCAAGAAAAATCTTCAACCATGAGCACATCGATCAATGTGAATGTACTACAAAGATAGAGCATGATCTAGAGAAATCCAAAAACATCAAGAAAAAAAAAGAGAAACATTTGCAGCAACTGAGATTACCATAATCACGCAAACTTCACTCAGAAACACTGATATAGACCACAAAAATACTGCCATACCACAACATTATCAAATCTATACACATACCTTTGAAACTTCTGGTAGGTGTTCTAGATACTCTAAAAAATAAACGCTTTAGTCCATCGTAGTTGAATTTCAATGTACAGAAAAAGGTGCCTTTATGACCTGCACAGTTCCACTAAGAACTTGGAACACTTCCTTTTACAATTTTCTCAATATCCTTGACATATACAACCTATGATACACCAAATGCCAATAGTGTTGACATCAATGACAACCAAATATTAGTAACACATTCACAACATCCAACAATCTCCCCCTGTCACATTGATGGCAACACATCATGTGAAAAATACCATCAACCTAGCACACTTGCTTCTTAACTACTTTTCTTAACCATGACCTTTGTTAAGAAACATCAGTTATTACCTAGTGATGTTAAGGGGGAGAAGTGCAATGTTAAGAAATGTTACTTAACCACATAATAATAATTAAAAAATGATGCTATCTCAAATGCTACCATGTTATTCTCTAACCTTGATTAATCATAGCAAATCTGAGAATTAGCATGTATCACCAACCTAATCCATACTTTCATTAATATTGGTGAAGTACACAAATTTAGTTCTTCTTAGAGAGAAACTTTCCTTATATGTTTCATTTCTTCATCATTGATTATCCCCATGTTTTAGGGTGCAATTAGTGATGAAGGTATTCATGCAATGATCGTAGTCTGTCGGATCATCCTAGTTTGAAACTTTATCAATGATTCTCTAGTCCCTTCGCTACTTTGCCTTTTGCTTCACACAAAATCCTCAGGATCCTACCACATTTCTTATCTCTTTATCATGAATACATATCGTCCTTATATGGCCTCATCAACTATGTTAAAACATCCCTATGATGATCACTATCCCTTGGTTTTGTGGCCTATCCCTTTGTCACATCTGACCCTCCATTGTGCATCGCTAATTCAAAATTTGCACCTAGGTTCCTATCGGTGACAAGAAATGTTGTGGAGGCACCAGATTTAGACACGTACACCATCGCATGTCACTAATTCAAAATTCAAGTCCTAAAGTGAATTTGTGATGAACGATGTAACATAAGGGCACTGCTCATCACTAATTCTCCTTATACATTTTGTGAGCAATTAGAGATGAGAGGATTTAAAACGTTCACAATGTTGTCACATATCATTGATGTGGGACTTTACATTGAAAAAATATTTGCAATCACATGATATAAAGGAAATTACATCACATTGCTTATCATTGATCCAAAAAAATTTATCTTATGAACATTCGTAATGAATGATAAGATGAAAAGGCTCATAGCATCACTCATCGCTATTACAATTTTGAAGGCTCAAAATTCATTAGCGATGTGTGATGTTGAAGAAAACATCATTCCATCACTCGTCACTAATTCAAGGTGTGTTCCTATGAACAAATCAACGATGAGCGACATAGCTATGAGGGCTATCAGGACTTAAGTGGAAACTTTGAGCATGTGCACTTAATTTATTCTTTAAAGAGGGGACTCTCTAGGATGACATAAGAAAAATAGGTTTAAGACTTTTGAATTATGAAATAAAAAGGATGTAAAGGCTAAAAATAACCTCTATTTATCCTTATAAAAGAAAGGCAGTTCGGACCTAGATACAAGAGGGGCCAATCACCTAGTGAAATTGATATACATGAAAGTTTCATATGACCAGAAACAAGTACCACACAATTAATCAAGAAAATACAATGTTACAAGAAACTAAAATGAATGAAACCCTAAACCCCTATATAAGAACCCTACATCAAATGTAACAAAGGTTTTAAATAAAAATTATTAGGGTTTAATATAAGCACTTCAGATTTTACAAAATTTGAAAGTGCCATCAGTGGCTATTTTTGGGGATGTTTGTTCCTTAGTTAACAGAGCAAGAATTTAGATCCTTTGGAGAAGTAGACCAAGTGCATTATCCATTGGGAAATAGAGTCAACAAGTCACCTCCTCCCCTAATTTTTCTTTTTTTGAGAAATCAAACCCTATCTGATGGCCCAAGGCCACCAAAACTATGGGCCTCTTCTTACCTCCATCATAGACAAAGTTCTCATCACATTTCACTGAATCCAATATAAAAATATCACTACAATATAGCTAATCAAACATGCTAGCATCTCTCAACAACTCAGTATATACAATATTATCAAAAATGTCATACTTACCAAGAATTTAAGACTCAAGCATACCCTTTAAATAATGAGTTTCATGTGGAAATAACTCATAATCAAATTGAGAACAACCCTCTTTAATGTATTTCCCATTACCACATTGCAAGAAGACTTCATGATGTAGTGAAGAAGGTAGGAGGATCCAATTAAGGACTATCTCGACTTGCAACCTAAACTACCAACTCCATGAACATAACAGATATGCAATGGAGATTAATAGCTAATCCACAGAAAGATAAAAGAAATTCATGAACACCAGACACTAGATATATCCTGGGAAAACCATAACAGGGAAAAACATAGCCTTCAAAGCTCATCCACATTATATTATAATCTCAAAACACATTACATATGCCTCTGGGGCTTGATAGATTCTAGGTCATAGCCTAGGGATTACAAACTCAAATAATAACAATCTTCATAACAATCTTCCATCGACTCATTTTCCTGCTCCACACTCTCTCTGCTCTAAGATTCTTCCAAATTAGAATACTTTTTCACCATGATTCATGCTTCGTGCCCTCGAGTACCTTATTGATCTACCTCCTCTCCTATATATTGTAACAAATCCTCTCTCTTCTATTTATATCATCCACAAATCATCTAACCCTCAACATGTCAGCCCAATTACAATGGCTAGTAATGTAATGTGCAAAATCAAATAGGTCAGCCCCAAATAATAAACAATTTACAATGTGAACCACCCACCATCAGCCACAACAAATTAAGGGCCCAAAAAAATATCCAAAAACATGAACACCTTCAAAATTTAATCCTCGAAGATCCACAACACGGTACAAACACCCTATCAGCCAAGAACAAGAAAACATGAACTCACAAAAGAAAATCACCAATCGCAAGCACAATGATTGATGTGGACCAACAACATGATCTAGAAACAACCACAAGTATCATGAATCACCACCAAAACATCTACAACAGCTCAATTTACTAGAATCATGTCATCTTCTTTCATATTCACCAACTAGAATGACTGAACAACTATCAAAACTTAGATACTCATAACTTGATCAGATCCTCGTGCAGATCTCTAAAACTTAACATGAAAACACTAGACATACTTGACAACAAACCCTTTAATTGACAACCTATGATCATCCACATACTGAGCTAGCAATCAAATGCAATATTCTTGTACTTAGTAACTTCACTGTCAACTACTTCAATTTTCTAAATGCTTTTGGATGCCCCTGCATAAGACTCTTGGGGTTATTTGAAAAGTGAGCCTCTTCACTTTGATTTTTTTTTCTTGAATTGGTTTGGTGATCTATATATAGGTACTTGCAACTACCTCAAGATTGGCATTTTGTTCAAGTCCACCCTACAAAACTGCCTCAAGTTCTTCTTTGAATCAGTTCAGCAATTGTTCCATTGGCACTTGCAACTACCTCAAGTTCAGCATTCTATTCAAGTCCACCTTGCAAACTTCCTCAATCTCTTCTAAGTTCGGTGTTCTACTTGCAGGCCTTGCACTACCTCACTGGTCAGCGGACTGAGGAAGCCCACCCTTCAAGTTTCCTCATATTATTCATCTTGTCATGGTTAATGTTCAGTGCTCTACTTGTAAACCTTGCACTGCCTCACTGTCCAATGTTCTGAGCAAGCCTTCTCCATAAGTTGCCTCAAGATCATAGTCTATTTATATTCCTTCATTCACATTTAATTTTCTCTAGTACATAATTTTTTTCCATAAGATCAATGCTTCACCTTCTTTCGGTTCCAATATGAAATCTAATACCTCCAAAGGTTCCCCTTCCTCTGCATAAACTAATTTTGTATCAACAGGCTCTTCTCCATTTGCACAAAGTATCTTTGCATCCTTTACTACTTCTCTTTCATTAGTTTCCCTAGTATTAGGTTCTTGATGACATTTTGTCCTTGACTATTTCTTCCTCCAAACTTGAAAACAGGTTCCTCTTCTAGAAAATCCTCTTTCACTCCTCTAATACCATTTATGAATTTTGTCACCTCTTGAATAATTTTCCTTGTTCTACTCTATATAAGGTCTTCTTTCCCTACATCTTGATCCCTCTTTTCCTCCAACATATGAGTTCTTCCATCTGTATGATCTTCTAATCACACAAGTAACATGTTTCCATTTTTCTCCATCAATCCATCCATAATCCATTTGCTTACAACCTATCATAGGCTTTCTCTTCCTCATTTTATCCCAACACATCTTCTCAGAATGATTCCTTAATCCACACAACTTACAAGGATATAGATCCCAAAACAATTTCTTTCATGTCCATGCCTATTACAATGTGAACAATACATACTTTTTATTCTTTAATTAAAACTTGCAATAACATTCTTACCTCAGTTATATCCAAGGCCTTCACTTCTTGATCTTATTATCGACTCAATAGGTTCAATAATTCCTTCCTGATGCTTTCCCAATCCTTTTCCTTCATATCCCATTCTCTGCATGTTTTTGAAACCAATACCATCACCAACAATTTTAGGCTTTATTACATGGTTATATTCAACTTCACCTTCCAAAGAAATTTCTACAACATCACACAAGTCATTAGTATCACAAGAAACATCACAAATTTCAGGCTTAGATCTTTGATTCGCATTCTCCTTCTAGCATGTTGTAAGTGATTGCTCCAATTGATTAACATGTCCCTTCAAGCCAGATATTTCTTTCTTCTACAAACTATTCTCTTTATTCAGCTCCTTCAAACTTTCTTCCAAATCTTTGTTCCTTTGTTCCACCTTTGCCAATTGCTTTTCAACATCCTCAAACATATCTAGCTCTGCTTCTAGTTCTTCATTTCTCCTTAAATTTTTTTAGTTCTTCTTCAAGACCATCATACTTGTCTCCTCCTAGTTCTTTCATCATCTCCATCAATTATGAATTACACTTCTTGATTTCACACAATTCTTCCTCCAAAGTATCCCTTTCGTATATTAGGATTTCATTTTACTTCATCCTTTTTTCCAATCTTCCCCATCGAAACAAATAAGATAAACCACCAAATTCAAATGCTTACACAAATCTTTCTTTCCTCGATCTTTCTTCTATGATGACACTTATTACTTCTAGGGTTTCACACTTCTTTCAACACTATCTGCCTTCCCAATAGATCCATAACTAGCTAACAGACTTACAACTAGCTCTAATACCCTTTGAAGCAGTCAAGGTAGGAGGATCCAATTAAGTACTATCCCACATCGCAGCCTAGACTACCAACTCCATGATCATAAAAGATATGCAGCAAAGATTAACAACTAATCCACTGAAAGATAAAAGACATCCATGAACATGGGACACAAGATATCTCCTAAGTAAACCCTAACAAGGAAAAACCCAGCCTTCAAAGCTCATCCACATTATATTATAATATCAAAACACATTGCATATGCCTCTCAGGGTTCACAAATTCTAGGCTACAGGCTAGGGATTACAAAAAACTCAAATAATAACAATCTTCCATTGACTCCTTTTCCTGCTCCACACTCCCTCTACTCTAATATTCTTTCAGATCAGAATACTTCATCATAGTGCTTCATACTTCATACCCTCGAGTACCTTATTGATCTACCTCCTCTCTTTTCTTCTATAACAAATCCTCTCTCTTTTATTTATATCATCCACAAATCATATAACAATCAACATGTCAGCCCAATTACAATAGCTAGTAAGGTAACGTGCAAACTCAAATAGGTCGGCCCCAAACAATAAACAATTTGCAATGCAAACGGTCACCTAACGTCCGCCACAAAAAAGCAAGGACCCAAAACAATATCCATGAACATTAACACCTTCAAAATTTAATCCTCAAAGATCCACCACACACTACAAACACCATGTTGGCCAAGAACAAGAAAACATGAACTCATAAAAGAAAATCACCAATCACGAGCACAACAATCAATGTGGAACAACAACACACGAACAAGAAACATCCACAAGTATCATGAATCAGCACCAAAACATCTGAAACAAATCAAGCTACTAGAATCACATCATCTTATTTTAGATTCATCAACTACAACTACTGAACAACTCTCAGAACTTAGATACTCATAACTCCATTAGAACCTCATGCAAATCTTTGAAACTTAACATGGAAACACTAGACATACTCAATGACAAACCATTTAATCCACATACTGAGTTGGAAATAAAATGCAATAATCTAGTACTCTATAACTTCACTATCAATTGCCTCAATTTTTTGAATGCTTCTAGATACCCCTGCATCACTTCATCCAATTGAAAAATCTACCACTCATACTTTTCCACATAGTTGGTACTATAAAGTTCAAAGTGATTAGTATTTTGTATGTCAAAGGTGAAACAACTATGAGAACTAATCGAAAGATTATGCACATTATGCAAACTACCCTCAAGTGTATGTAAGAAGATACACTCATATGTTGACACACATTGTAACTATGCCTCAACATGCTAGTAAAAACAATCATCAAGAATCTCTAACCTATCCTTATTCTTGCTCACTTTGATATCCTCTGAACACAACATATGAACATCTTCAACACACAAAGTTTGTTCAAAAGTGAGCAATTCTAGTTCAAAAAGATAATATGTTTTTTCTTTGGAATTATCCCCCACATTCATATGAAAAAATTCATAACTAGGTTCATCTAAAATAGAAAACAGATACTTATCCAAGTCTACATAAAAAATATCACAATTTGGCTTATTGGATATACAAGCTTTATGGTCACTTGCTATTTCTAACTTGTCAAAATAGATCTCTAAAATTACATGAGCATACACACTTTCATGCTCATCATAAAATGCATTATTAAAATAAAATGGTTGCTTTTTCTTACCCACATTACCATCGTGCTAATCCATTGGTTCAAAATTAGAAGGAAGATCAGATACACATGCTTAATATCTTGCATAGGGAATATTACCATCATTGTCAAAATCAATATGGACAATACATAACAACTGAGGGTTGCTCCCATGTGTATATTTCTGATACTTAGTGGTTAAAAGATCTAAAACATGTTCACTATTTAATAGTTCATTATTTTGATCCATTCTTTCAACCACTTCCTCCTCTTGACTTCCCCTAGAACTGCATGCATTACCAAGTTGTAAGTCAGGGTGTACCATGTTATTACCAACATCAAAATCTAGATGGAATCTTAACGGAGTGGGTGTTATCATTGAGTTGGCCATTTACATCCTCTTGAGGATGGAGACAAACATTTTCATTGTCATGAACATCAATGGTAAAAATTGTAGCATTCTTAACTTCTTCCTTCTCAAGCATGCATTTGTTTGTATCTAAAACTCAAGACATTTGATCATTTGTATCCACACAGCTATTGGTTTCATTAACATTTTTATCCATAATTGAAAACAATAGACTCTACACATATTCATTCCTAATTTGCTCCATATCATCTAAACATGTGTAAGCCATTTGCATATTCAAAATTTTAAAATCCTTTAACAACGCACTAGATCTCTCCTCAAAAGCTTCAAATATTGCAAAATAATGCAATTTTATGCACTAGGTTTGAAACTTTCAAGGATTAGTGAAAGAGTAATAGAAAACCTATGACTAAAAGCAATGCTTGACCCTTCATCTTTTTTGTTAAGTTGTTTTAAATTTGTGACAAGATCAAAAGGATCTTTTGTAAATTCTTTCCTAAAAGTATCCACCAATTTATCCCAACATGGAAAATATTTCTTAGGAAAACTTAAGTACCACTCCCTAGCTCTGGTTTCAACATATCTAACAAAAAATTTCATCCACATATCCTAATATCTAAATGAATGTTTCACCATGAAACTATAAAAGTTGTGGATATGCGCATTTCCTTCATACACATTGTATCCATTAAATCTAGTCATTTTCTTATAGACTCGAGATGGAATACTTTTAACCTTGTAATCAATCCATAACATGTCTAATTTGTCATACAATGGATCAAAAGAATTGATAAAAGGTGCAACAATTTGACTAGCAGATCTAATATGATTATCTCTTAGTTGAGCTTGTACAAACATCAGGTGCCTTTTGTTCTACTCTTTAACTCCCCTTTTGAACATAGCTTTCCATTCTAGTCTTATTCTAGGCTTGTTCACACTTGGGTTCATGCACTTTGGGTTTTCAACTATTAAAGAATTACCAAACTTCTGAAGCTTCTCAACAATATGAATTAAGGTTTCTAATGACATGGTTATTTCCCTTTGGTAATCCATAATTGTATACAAACTAGGGTTTAACTAATTTTGCATAATCATAAAAATGACAATATGAAGGATCACTAGGAGGATTGATAATATGATGGTAACTTGGACCTAGAACATGTGTTAATGCAAATAGATAGGAATTCCTAAGATACACATTTTTATTTTAACCATTCATACTAGAAAATTTGGGAATATTCGAACAAACACCTTAAGTGGAACAATAATGCTATTCAATATAATAGGTTCAACAAATAAAAAATATGCAAATAACCGTGTACCTTCACACCTCCAATTGCTGCAACTTTGAATATTGCATTTTCAAGTTAAAATAACAAACAACGTCCCATTATGTCTACAAATTGTAGAGCAGAGTCGCCACCCCTTCAACAAGAGGAAAAATCTTCGAAGCAAAAGTATCTTTCTCTGATTTCTTCCAATAGAGTCACTTTCTTAGTATTCTGGATTAAGGACTACTACAAATCAATTTGCAGATCTGGAACTCTTCAATATATATACTAGATGTTCATTTTCTTTTACTCCTTTCAAATGGTCTTTAGCAAATTTACATCAAAGATACAAAGTGTCCCTAGTGGAGTCGCCATTTTTGTTGGTTTTTTTTAGAACCAAACTTAATATCAATCCTAGCCTATGAATTTCCCACAACTCAATTATCAACAAGGTTGAGGATTGTCCAACACCTAAGCAAAGTAATTAGTACTTCACTTCTCTTGGGGCTTTATGAGACCTAGGGAGTGTAATCCCATGCATACTCATAATATCTCACATTAGGTCAAGAGTATTTCTTCACACAAATGCACAATCACAAGAAACTCACCTTATCAAAGGCTCGACGTACCTCAGATAGAAGTGTTAGTGATTTCAAGGAGTGCACTTACATACTTAAAATTGGGACAATGTATTTTAGAGTATTTTATGAATCATTCTTCATCTTGAATCATAGGCCAAATTTAATACTAGCTCAACCAACCACAAGATATACTAATAGAACAATCAGTGCCTTATCTAAGGTATAAAAAAGAGTTATAACTTATACTTTCATCTTAAAATTTCTTTTGATATATCTACTAAAATATCTTCTTACATTCTATTATGCTTTTAGAGAATAATATCTACTGTGACCTTTTCTAGACTCAAAAATTATAAATTGTCTCTTTCAGCCATGAAATCCCCTTTATAGAATAAGGGAGCAACAAGCACCTAGCTGCATTACAATTTCACTTTCATTTCAGTTCATTTTAGAAACCTAATTCTAACTAAATCCTTGAAGAACTCCTTAGGTGGTTTCATAAGTAATAATTTAAGAAAAGGGGAGGAAAAAGGCGAAAAACATGTGTAGGACACTAGTAGTCATTTTCATAGTGTTCTTTGTTCAAACAAAAAGATTCCATATCACATCTTTCAGAGAATTTCCACATCAGTATAAGAAAAAAAAACCATAGACACATGAAAACCAATACCTCCTATGCAAATACCATGCTATCATCATAAACTAAAACAAGAAGGTGACACTATTCAAAGTCGTTGATATCAAAAAATGCTCAATCGCTCCTTGTCCTCGATGAAATTGGAGGGATCATCACCACGTAATCATCAAAGATCCCATATGGCACTAGAAAATGGATGTACTAGCCATAGTATGAGTCAATATCAACTTTAGCACCCAAATAAGTATCTAAAAGCACGATAGGAGAGTTGTGTTTGACTAGGCAAGCCCTATGGCTTTTCTCTTTCTTCTTGGCCTTTTTACTGGCAACACAAATTCCTTTCCTTTGTGTTCAACCACTTCTCCCAAAAGGGTCCTATTTCTCAAGTGGTATTTACTTCACACAATTGACTTCTTCATATGACCTATAGCCCTCATTTCACCCTTTGAAACCTCAGGAGAAGCCTGGGCTTCATGCTCAGCTATATCTTCATGACACTCATACACACTTAGCTGACTAGACCTCCTAATAAGTATCTAAAAGCACAATAGGAGAGTTGTGTTTGAATAGGAAAGCCCTATGGCTTTTCTCTTTTTTCTTGGCCTTTTTACTGGAAACACAAATTCCTTTCCTTTGTGTTCAACCACTTCTCCTGAAAGGGTCCTATTTCTCAAGTGGTATTTACTTCACACAATTGACTTCTTCATATGACCTATAGCCCTCAGTTTACCCTTTGAAACCTTAGGAGAAGCTTGGGCTTCATGCTCAGCTATATCTTCATGACACTCATACACACTTAGTTGACTAGACCTCCTAATAGGTGGAATTACTACACCAACTTTTCCCATTCTGTTTAAAACCAGTAGAGTGAGAATTAAAAGGATTTTTGACTCAAGACCCACAAGAGAAACACCCCAATCCCAATAATTACAACTAGCTCTTGAAGTAATAGAATTCCTAAATAGACTAGAGAACCTAATTTCATACCAATTTACTTAGGATGAAAACACTGAAACTCTACCTAGGAAAACTTATAGCGCTTTCAATCTTCTTCACTAAATATTCCTTACTTCTACTGTAGACTGAAAAGATGGTGAAAATTAACAATGATCAACTTGCATTAAATAGAAAATTTGAGCATGTAGAATTACTGGTTTAGGAACCTCCTGCTTGAGTGAATTGATAACTTAGTAGTTATGCTTTGAATCTAGGCCATTGATCTTAGAGAAATAAAAAATTCATCTAACATGGCCATGAGCATTGTTTTTTGACCATTATCAACTTCCTCATTGAAAAAAATGATGCTATCTCAAATGCTTCCATATTATTCTCTAACCATGATTAATCATATCTGATTTGAGAATTAGCTTGTATCTCCAACCTAATCCATGCTTTCATTAATATTTGAAAAGTACACAAATTTAATTCTTCTCAGAGAGAAACTTTCCTTATACATTTCATCAATTTGTCACTGATCTTCCCCAAGTTTTAGGGTGCAATTAGCGATGAAGGTATTCATGCGATGATCTTAGTCCATTGGATCATCCTAGTTTGAAACTTTATCAATGGTTCTCTAGTCCCTTCGCAACTTTCCATTTTTCTTCACACGAAATCCTCAAAATCTTGCCATATTTCTTATCTCTTTATCATGAATACATCTCATCCTCAGTCAGCCTAATCAACGATGTTAAAGCATCCACACGATGATCACTAGCCCTTGGTCACATCTGTCCCTCCATCATGCATTTCTAATTTAAAATTTGCACCTAAGTTCCTATCGTTGACAGGAAATGTTGTGGAGGCACCAAATTTAGACACGTACACCATCTCTTTTCACTACTTGAGAACTCAAGTCCTGAAGTGAATTTGTGATGAATGATGTAACATAAGGCCTTTTCTCATTGCTAATTCTCCTCATACATTTTGTGAGCAATTAGCAATGAGAGGATTTACGACGTTCATAATGTTCATCTCATATCACTATTGTGGGACTTTACATTTAAAACATATCTACAATCATGTGATATAAATTAAATTACGTCACATCTCTCATCCTTGATCCAAAAATTTTATCTTATGACAATCTGCGATGAATGATAAGATCAAAAGGCTTGTAGCATTGCTCATCACTATTACAATTTCAAAGGCTCAAAGTCCATTAGTGATGAGCGATGTTGAAGAAAACATCGTTCCATTTCTCGTTGCTAATTCAAGGTGTGTGCCTATGAATAAATTAGTGATGAGCAACATAGCCATGTGGGGGATCAGGACTTAAGTGGAAACTTTGAGCATGTGCACTTAAGTCGTTATTTAAAGAGGGGACTCTCTAGGATGACATAATAATAATAATAGGATTAAGACTTTTGAATTATCAAATACAAAGGATTTAAAGGCTAAAAATATCCTTTATTTACCCTTATAAAAGAAAGGTGGTTTATACCTAGATACAAGAGGGGCCATTCACCTGATGACATTGATATACATGAAAGTTTCATATGACCAAAAACAAGCACAATGCAATTAATCAAGAAAATAGAATGTTACAAGCAACTAAAATGAATGAAACCCTAAACCGCCATATAAGAACCCTACATCAAATATAACAAAGGTTTTAAATAAAAATTCTTAGAGTTTAATATGAGCACTAAGTCATATTTTGCAAATTTTGAAAGTGCCATCACCTACACTACAGACTTATCCTCATTTCTATACATGTTTCCATCTCTCCTATATCAAATTCCTTGTATGAGTATAGAAAGCTCCCTTAACTTAATGTAGGGTGATCCAAAAATACTGGTTTACAATGTTTAGCCAAACTGGACACTGAACTAATTTCTTCTAACTAAATCTTCACTTTCGAGCACCTATAGTAGCTAAACCATGAGGAATTTGAAGATGATGCAAAATAGTGATTTGTGAAATTTTTTCTATAGATTCTAAATATATTTTTTTCAAAAATTTTGGAATTCGATTTCACTTCTTTTTCCATGTCCTTTGAAAACTAGTGTTTTTTAGTAAACACCATTTTGAAGGAGCGATGCTCATCGTATACAACATGAAAAAAATTTCTTTGAAGGATAAAATTCTATTTTTTTCAAATTTAGATTTGTAACTACAATATATAGTGCTTTCATTTGGTTTCATAGTGTTTTATTGAATATTTTTTCCTTAATCAAGTTTTGAAGTCAAATCAATTATAATTCAAACATAGGTGGAATGTATACAAGATAAATTTTTTTGTATGTATCAAAATTCAATTTTTTTGTTGGATCAAGGACCTCAATATATAGTGCACTAATATTTTTCAAAAAAAAAAATTGATAATCTACTATTTTTCCACATGTACAGAACAAAGAGATTGATTTTAAGTGAAAAACCTACATTCACAAGAAATAAAATATAAATATAATAATTAAATGAAATTTATTTAAAATTATACTTTTTGGGAATCTTATAAGAAGGACTACATACTTACAAAAAATAAATTTTAAATGAGTTCATTTGATCCCCCAAAAGGTAAATCAAAAGTGGTTTCTTATCATCATTTTGATAGGTGTAAAGGAGACTCTATTATAGGTATGGTTTAAAACTAACGGGGTTCTATCTAAGGGGGTTTGATCTAAGGTGGTTTGATCAAACCCTTTTCAATTGGAATCCTTTAAATGGAACTTTTCATGGATTAAATCATTATATTTTCTAGAAATATGTGATTTTAGCAAAAATCAGGATCTCCTGAAAATTGTAAACTAGTATTGTGGGATCACCCTATGAAGTAATTACCATTAATGCTAGTCACTCCCTCCACTATGTGTAGTTAAATACTGACTAACCTTTTTGATTAAAATAAGTATTTATTGTTACACATGATATATATGTATATATAATTTCATAATAATTTTTTAAAAGAAAGACGATATAAAATCCTATCAAGTTAGAAGATACTAATTGGAAAATATACAAGTTTGAAAGTGTAAAACAAATTCATGGAAATTTGAGCCCAAAGACAAGGACAACCAAAACCATAATAATCATCAACATAAATATGCAACAAGATTTTTTTTATTTGTAAGAGCTATCGGGCTCATGGTGATCATGGAATTCTTAAGGATCTTCTTTCCTATCTTTGGTGATACTCTCCCTTCTCATCTTAGAGGGGGGAAACTAATTTCTTGCATCCACGTCATTCAAAAAATGAAGTAGTTAGTTTGATAATCATAGTATCATATTACAATATAAATCATTCATTAATATCTTAAAAATAATTGAATTCACATTTTGTAACGCCCGTCGTGCAAACCCCAGAGAACACACACATGCAAATAATTTTTTTTTTTTAAAACAATTAAATTAAACATGCAAATACATTAAACCATAATCACATAACACATTACATAACATTGACACACTTACTTCTCTGGGGCACACGAGGTTACATTGCAACAACTAAATGGAAATAAAGATAAAGATTACAACATAACCAATTATTTTGTAATAACCATGAATAAGGTCACATCCATTAACCATGAAGCAAGAATAATAAACATCACATAATACATCCATAATACATCTCTTAATAAAGATACAAATGATCCTAACTATTACATCATCATTTTAATGTTACATTACAATCTCTTGATAAATGAATTACATTGAATTTTCCAACATGGGGATTGATACAAGAACAATGAAATCTGAAATATAAAGCAGATCCTGGTACAACTCCAACTGTGGAAATGTTGAGAAGACAAGATGCTGATGGGGAACCCAACGGGTGCGAAGCACGTTCCACCCAACCATGTGAATTACAAGTAACTCACCCCCTGTGCTCAGAGGTGACGAGGAAGTGAACCCAACCATGAATGTCAAACCAACTCAACAACAAAATAGAACAAACAAGTACCACACAAGGCATACAATGAACAACCATCAACGTTCGCAAATCACATGACAAGTTAAAACTATTAAACTCATCACAATTAAACAAGGTATAACAATTTATACAAGTAACCAAATAGCAATCATAAACTAAAACCATAAGAATCAGAAACAATCATAAAGATTACAATATCTAGAGGCAACTACAAACAAGCACTAGGGTGTCAAGTGGAGAGTGTCATCGCATAGCTCTCATGGGATTCTCCTGGCCCTTCCTCCTACTGAGGTGCCGACACCCATCTATGGATCTCCTGGCCCTTCCTCCTAACTGAGGCACTGGCACCATAGGGTGGCTAATGCGGAGCCGATAATCTCTCATGAAGACGAGACTACGACTATGCCGACCATGGCCTTCTCAATCTATCACTAGTCTATGGTAGCCCTAATGCATAGACAAGGAATCCGGTTTTAATTATCTTGTGTGTTTTACTACCCAACCCCCTAAATTCGATTGTTTAGGTTATCACTTGTTTAACTACTCTTTCGTGGGTTATCCTGAGCCCTTCCTCATTCCGAGGCATCGGCGCCCACGAAGAGCCACTCTCCCTATGACCCCTAACATATCTCAAGCAGGCAAGGGTTGAACTAGCAAATATAAAGCATAACACTAAAAAATTAGATACACGAGGCATTAACCCTCTCACAATTACTCATAATCAAAAGTTTTACAAACCCGTTCAACCCTTCCTAACATAACACCAATAATGCTCAAAAGCATAATCAAGAGGCGATTAACACTCTAAATAACAAGCCTCTGGAACAAGGTTTTCACAAATTGACAATAGGGCTCCCACATCATGAGTGAAGTTTACAACCATATAAAGTGGAAAACAATAACAAGACCACACGATTTCATAGTTAACAGAAAACGATTCACTCGAATGCATATAACACTTCAATTTTAAATCAATATAAAGAACACCACAAGAGTATAATCCTACAACCAAATATTTAATTCATAACAAAGCACATTAGATAACGGTCATCCTGTTAGTTTGAAGGGAGATGCTTTGGCATAACGGTCATCCTCGTTTAAGGTTTTTTGGCTGGAGGGTTTTTTTAAGTTAATGTTTTCATTGATGAATATGCTCAGGGGAGTTTTTTGTTATCTCTGGCTGGATGTAAAGCCCGTGGGGCGTCGATATTGTAATCTTGTAAATTCTGTTTTATTCAATAAAATATAAACCTTTACCGATCAAAAAAAAATAAAAAAATAAATCAATACTATTTTATTTATAAAGAAAATCACATTTCATTATTTATATATATATATATATATAAATAAACAAAAATAAAATAAATAAATATCAATAAAATATATATATATATATATATATATATTTATATTTAAATATAAATATGTATATATATATATATATTTATATATATATATAATCCATATAAAAAAAAATGAAATTAATTAAAACCTACATAGTGGCCAAGTGGGGACTGCGCGGCAGTCCCCACGGGCTGCTGTACGCAGTAGTCCTTACGAACTGCTGCGCACAGCAGTCCGTAAGGACTGCTGTGGCAGTCTGTGCCACAGTGGGGGTGGGGTGGGTACGACCTGCCGTGCCCTCCCCAACCCCATACAACACTTTTAATAACTTAAAAAAAAATTCGATTCCCAATATTTATTTAAATTTTAATTTTAATTTTTTTTTTAAAGCACGGAAAACAGAAAACGAAATTCATTCGCCCGGTATAGAACACAAAATTCGAAAATCCCAATATAATGAATTTTTTTTAAAAAAAAACAAAATGATTTCAATAAATATAACACAGAAACCCAAACGAACTCCATTCGCACAGTACAGAAACCGATTTCAAAAATTTTGATTTAAAGAATTTTTTTTTTAAAACAAAACAAAACGATTTCAATGAAGAACATAAATATACAAACTACATATATATATATATATATATATATACGAAATATGTATATATATATATATAATATATATATAAAGCAAATTTTTCTGAACATAAGCACACATTTGTATTCCTTTTTTTTCTTATAGAGTTAAAACAAACAAGGAAGAAAGAGGGTGGGAACCTGGAGTCATGTGCTCTCGAAAATCTGGTGTTGATTTCCTGAATCCGATGGCCTCTACGCAAAGCTTTTCGTTCCGGCTACAAAATTTCCTCTACAAAATTATGTGCTTGAACTCGAATCTGATCCTTTATTCAGAAGACTTCTCCAAAGCAACACCAGTACAGATTCCTCGATCCCTTCTTAAACTCTCCTCAAAATATAGCCAAAGATTGAGAAAAATATTCTTTTTCAGATTCAAAAATACATAATCAATACTTGTGCAACTTCTGTATCCCTCATCTTCTGTGTGTGAGAAAACTCCCAAAATTCTTAATTAAATAAAATATATTCTCCATTTCTTCCAAAAAAACTCTAAAAATCAAAAATAAAAGAAAGTAATTCTTTAAAAGCCAACTTTTTAATTAGATCTGTATTCTTATTCGTTCTCCCAACTCTTTAAGTATTTTATTTGTTTTATTGTTTTAATTTCTATTTTTACCACTTTCATGCACATCACATTATCCATTTAATTTAAATAATTTATTCTAATAATTATCCTCCACCAGATAATTAATTAAAATAATTAAAACACATTTAATATTTATTTATCATTTAATTGAAACACATGACTTTCAAAATAATTCAATCATTTAAATATTTAAATACAATTTAATCTAACATTAAAATAAACAATTATTTCAATCATTTAAATCGAATACACCACAACATATAACGTACCAACAATAATTAAAATATGACAAAACACAAAACACAATTAACGACAATTACAAAAATGAACAATACCAATCAAACAAGATGGTCTGACATCATGGGACGGGATGACTTCATCGTCACCTTTGTTTCAACATTTAACCGTTGGGCTATTGGTGCTCGCCCTATCCTGCCGAAGTAGGTGGAATCGAGACTTGTACCTGCAATACCTGCAAACAAATGAAGTCGTGTACATGTGCATAGATATATATATATATATATATATATATATATATATATATATATATATAAAATCGAAGCATTAAATCAAATCACTGCATTGTGAGAAGGAATTGCAGTGTAACAAAGCACTCGAAACTGAGTGATGCTACACTGTCCTTCATCACATCTATCCTAACAATTATAATCTAACTGATAAAATAATATTTCTAAACTAACAATTCATCTCATGACATAATTCATTAAATCATTGCATCATAATATAATTCTGAAAATCAACTCACATCACCAACCACAATGTCATATGAAATAATCATGTCCACTAAAGGAATAACAACATCATCAAACACCTAACCAACCAAATCAAACAATAATAGTATCATCATAGTATTAACCAAAGCACAGAAAATAATAAGTCTAGACAGTATGAGGGGTATTACATCCTCCCCCCTAGGACATGGCTTACTCCTGGTAGTCATTAAATAAAAGAATAAAAAAAATTAAGATTCTCAAATAAGGGAGACATCCTCCCATGACGCCAAGATCACAACGTTTTGGACACCATCGAACCCTTTCGAGCTCACTCACGAGCTGCTAAGCCGGAACCTCGTCCTCTACTAGAAGCCTCTACACCCGCATCCTGGTACCCAGCCTGGCGATCGTCGACAACAGAAAATAGTTGATGAGACCTACCCGCATCTCCCACCATCGGCTCAGAAGCGGCAGGTCTCTGATTAAATCCAGAAGTGCTCTTTTGTGGACACAATCTAGCGATATGCCCTTGCTGCCCACATGAGTAGCAACCAGTACCTCAGCCAAATCCTCTGCCCTCAGATGGAGCATTGGATTGCTAAAAGCTTCCTCGACTCGGCGCTGACTAAAAACTAGGTGCAGGCTGTGTAAAACATTCCTGCCGAACTTGGTGCCTGATCCTGTTCCAATCCTTACGAAACTGTGAATTGCCACCCTGCTGAGATTGAAAGCTTTCATGCTTCGGCTGCGATTGTTGTTGCTGATGTTGCTGCTGCTGATGTTGCAGACCCCCTTTAGAGGGTGGATTCCTGTTCCTAGAAGATCCTGCTCCCTGTGACTGACCTCCATGAGTAACATAACCAGGTGTGGGCGTGCTGCCAATCTGTACTCCGATGTGACCACCCAAAGCCATGGCCTGATTTTCCTCAACTAATTGAGCCTTCTCAATTGCCATTTCCATCGTCTTTGGCTCGAAAACTCGCACGCCACCACTGATGCGGGCATTAAGGCCCCGAACAAAATGTTGCACCAACATTCCCTCATCGTGGCTAATCCCTGCATACTGCTTCAACTCATAGAAGCACCTCTCATACTGCTCCACTGACATAGACAACTGCTTGAGATCGTGAAAATCGTCAGCCCTGCGCTGCCTCCAATTGTCTGAGAGAAAACAAGCTTTGAACCTATCTAGGAACAACTCCCAAGTGACCATACTGAGATCAAGATGCAACTTCTATTCCTCAAGATGCCACCACGTAGATGCGAAGCCTCGCAAGTTCATAACTGGGCACTGAGCCTTGGTATTGCTACCGTAGGGGTGCATAGCGAAGCAACGATCTAAGTCAATTAACCAAGTCTTAGCCTCTAGACCTCCCCCAGAACCATCAAAAGTGGGAGGGTGTGCCCTCATCAGACCTCTCATATGGCCTGCTATGACTGCATCCTGAACCACATATGTATCCCTACACCTCGGAGACCTCTCTCTCTCCCTTTCCACCTGGTGTACCTCATCTGGCCTAGGTCCTAATCGGTCAAGAATCTCTCCAAGTATATGCTGTAACTGATCATCTAGACCTGACTGTGCTAGATTCTGGCCACCTGATGGAATGCTGTAAATAATCTGTTGTTCCTCATGCTCAGAACCATGGGAACTAGGAACTGAGGGGCTTCGCCGATTTGCTCGACAACCGGCACCACGGCCTCTTGCACGGCCAAGTCCTCTACCTCGAGGCATAGTTCTGGACAACAAGATAAAGTACAAAATGAGCACAAGAGTTGCACGTACGGTAACCTAATGGACTACACTACCCAAAGACCCTAGTGTTTGCAACCTTGGCTCTGATACCAAGTTGTAACGCTCGTCGTGCAAACCCCAGAGAACACACACATGCAAATATATATATTTTTTTAAACAATTATATTAAACATGCAAATACATTAAACCATAATCACATAACACATTACATAACATTGACACACTTAGTTCTCTGGGGCATGCGAGGTTACATCGCAACAACTAAATGGAAATAAAGATAAAGATTACAACATAACCAATTATTTTGTAATAACCATGAATAAGGTCACATCCATTCACCATGAAGCGAGAATAATAAACATCACATAATAAATCCATAATACATCTCTTAATAAAGATACAGATGATCCTAACTATTACATCATCATTTTAATGTTACATTACAATCTCTTGATAAATGAATTACATTGAATTTCCCAACATGGGGATTGATACAAGAACAATGAAATCTGAAATATAAAGCGCATCCTGGTACAACTCCAACTGTGGAAATGTTGAGAAGACAAGATGCTGATGGGGAACCCAATGGGTACGGAGCACGTTCCACCCAACCATGTGAATTACAAGTAACTCACCCCCCATGCTCAGAGGTGACGAGGAAGTGAACCCAACCATGAATGTCAAACCGACTCAACAACAACATAGAACAAACAAGTACCACACAAGGCATACAATGAACAACCATCAACGTTCACAAATCACATGACAAGTTAAAACTATTAAACTCATCACAATTAAACAAGGTATAACAATTTATACAAGTAACCAAATAGCAATCATAAACTAAAACCATAAGAATCAGAAACAATCATAAATATTACAATATCCAGAGGCAACTACAAACAAGCACTAGGGTGTCAAGTGGAGAGTGTCATCGCATAGCTCTCATGGGATTCTCCTGGCCCTTCCTCCAACTGAGGCGCCGACACCCATCTATGGATCTCCTGGCCCTTCCTCCTAACTAAGGCGCTGACACCATAGGGTGGCTAATGCGGAGCCGATAATCTCTTATGAAGACGAGACTACGACTATGCCGACCACGACCTTCTCAATCTATCACTAGTCTATGGTAGCCCTAATGCATAGATGAGGAATCCAGTTTTAATTATCTTGTGTGTTTTACTACCCAACCCCCTAAATTCGATTGTTTAGGTTATCACTTGTTTAACTACTCTTTCGTGGGTTATCCTGAGCCCTTCCTCATTCCGAGGGGCCCGCGCCCATGAAGAGCCACTCTCCCTATGACCCCTAACATATCTCAAGCAGGCAAGGGTTGAACTAGCAAATATAAAGCATAACACTAAAAAACTAGATACACGAGGCATTAACCCTCTCGCAATTACTCATAATCAATTTTTTTACAAACCCGTTCAACCCTTCCTAACATAACACCAATAATGCTCAAAAGCATAATCAAGAGGCGATTAACACTCTAAATAACAAGCCTCTGGAACAAGGTTTTCACAAATTGACAATAGGGCTCCCACATCACGAGTGAAGTTTACAACCATATAAAGAGGAAAACAATAACAAGACCACACGATTTCATAGTTAAAAGAAAACGATTCACTCGAATGCATATAACACTTCAATTTTAAATCAATATAAAGAACACCACAAGAGTATAATCCTACAACCAAATATTTAATTCATAACAAAGTACATCAGATAAATATCTATATAATACATTAAATTTTATTATACTAAAATCAATACTATTTTATTTATAAAGAAAATCACATTTCATTATTTCTATATATATATATATTTAAAATAATTATACATATATATATATAAATAAATAAAAATAAAATAAATAAATATCAATAAAATATATATATATATATATTTATTTAAATATAAATATGTATATATATATTTATATATATATATATATAATCCATATAAAAAAAATGAAATTAATTAAAACTTACACACTGGCCAAGTGGGGACTGCGCGGTAGTCCCCACGGGCTGTTGTACGCAGTAGTCCTTCCGGACTGCTGCGCACATCAGTTCGTAAGGACTGCTGTGGCAGTCTGTGCCACAATGGGGGCGGGGTGGGTACGACCTGTCGTGCCCTCCCCAACCCCATACAACACTTTTAATAACTTTAAAAAAAACATCGATTCCCAATATTTATTTAAATTTAAATTTTGATTCTTTTTTTAAAGAACAGAAAACGAAATTCATTCGCCTGGTACAGAACACAGAATTCAAAAATCCCAATATAATGAATTTTTTTTTAAAACAAAACAAAACAATTTCAATAAATATAACACGGAAACCCAAACGAACTCCATTCGCACAGTGCAAAAATGGATTTCGAAAATTTTGATTTAAAGAAATTTTTTTTTTAAAACAAAACAAAACAATTTCAATGAAGAACATAAATATAAAACTACATATATATATATATTATATATATATACGAAATATGTATATATATATATATATATTTAATATATATATATAAAACAAATTTGTCTGAACATAAGCAATAATTCTAACCAGACAGAAGTATCATGGTTAAATAAAATACTAATTAAATCAGAGGGCAAGTTCCAATCAAATTTAAGCACAGTGTAATTTAAATATACATATATATATTCATATGTTTAAATAAATAACATGAGGTCAAAACTTTATTTGTTTTCAAAGAATCAACTATAGATAAATTGAGGATTTCCATCAGATAAATTTTTTTATCAACTGTTTCTTCAAGAAGTTTTCTCACAGATATTCTACTTATCTAATTTTCAGAAACAAAATTCTTTTACAAGCAAGATTGATTCTAGCACACATTTGTATTCTTTTTTTTTTTCTTATAGAGTTAAAACAAACAAGGAAGAAAGAGGGCGGGAACCTGGAGTCATGTGCTCTCGAAAATCTGGTGTTGATTGCCTGAATCTGATGGCCTCTACGCAAAGCTTTTCATTCCGGCTACAAAATTTCCTCTACAAAATTATGTGCTTGAACTCGAATTTGATCCTTTATTCAGAAGACTTCTCCAAAGCAACACCAGTACAGATTCCTTGATCCCTTCTTAAACTCTCCTCAAAATATAGCCAAAGATTGAGAAAAATATTCTTTTTCAGATTCAAAAATACATAATCAATACATGTATCCCTCATCTTCTGTGTGTGAGAAAACTCCCGAAATTCTTAATTAAATAAAATATATTCTCCATTTCTTCCAAAAAAACTCTAAAAATCAAAAATAAAAGAAAGTAATTCTTTAAAAGCCAACTTTTTAATCAGATTTGTATTCTTATTCGTTCTCCCAACTCTTTAAGTCTTTTATTTGTTTTATTGTTTTAATTTCTATTTTTACCACTTTCATGCACATCACATTATCCATTTAATTTAAATAATTTATTCTAATAATTATCCTCCACCAGATAATTAATTAAAATAATTAAAACACATTTAATATTTAATTATCATTTAATTGAAATACATGACTTTCAAAATAATTCAATCATTTAAATATTTAAATACAATTTAATCTAACATTAAAATAAATAATTATTTCAATCATTTAAATCGAATACACCACAACATATAACGTACCAACAATAATTAAAATATGACAAAACACAAAACACAAAACACAATTAACGACAATTACAAAAATGAACAATACCAATCAAACAAGATGGTCTGACATCATGGGACGGGATGACTTCATCGTCACCTTTGTTTCAACATTTAACCGTTGGGCTATTGTTGCCCGCCCTATCCTGCCGAAGCAGGTGGAATCGAGACTTGTACCTGCAATACTTGCAAACAAATGAAGTCGTGTACATGTGCATACATATATATATATATATATATATATATATATATAATCGAAGCATTAAATCAAAGCGCTGCATTGTGAGAAGGAATCGCAGTGTAACAGAGCACTCGAAACCGAGTGATGCTACACTATCCTTCATCACATCTATCCTAACAATTATAATCTAACTGATAAAATAATATTTCTAAACTAACAATTCATCTCATGACATAATTCATTAAATCATTGCATCATAATATAATTCTGAAAATCAACTAACATCACCAACCACAATGTCATATGAAATAATCATGTCCACTAAAGGAATAACAACATCATCAAACACCTAACCAACCAAATCAAACAATAATAGTATCATCATAGTATCAACCAAAGCACAAAAAATAATAAGTCTAGATAGTATGAGGGGTATTACACATTTACATCTTTCAAATTAATATCTAGCTAATATTTTTTCTTTTCCTTATCGCAATAAAGAAGAAAACTCATAGCACATGTGATCATAAAACATAGATTTATTATCATAATTTAAAACACAAAAAAAAATATCTAACTTAAAGTTAATTAAAGTAGAATAATCAATTTTTCCAAAAGGGGGTGTGACATATTATTAGTGTGAGAATTACAAAATATCTATTTCCTAAAAAGATATATGTAGATAATGCCATAATGAATGATTCCTTGATGTATAGGATTGGGTTTATGGATGACACTAATATTGATATTCTACCATATTTAGTGTGACTATTTAAGTTTATAATACAAAATTTCTACCACGAACATGGCTGATATGGCTATGAATATATCAATTTAAAATTGGATATAAGTCACACAATCAATTAAATTAGTACTTGAAATGTTATATATAGAGAGAGGGGTTGTTGTTACATTTACACCATATTAAAGATGGTAGTGTACAACTCAAACTACTATAGACCAACCAACAAATATTCTAACCACTTGAAAAAGATAAGTTTTAATTTTTTGCAAGAATGCTTTTTTTTTTAACTATAATCCTTTTAAATTAAGGGGGAATGTTAATGTGTTAATTTTTTTTATTAACAAATTTATATTTTTTTAAAGTTTTTGATGATTTTTCAGTTTTGATAATTTTTTATCGTTTAACCATTTCATTACTGCCCATAAAATAAGAATATAATCTCCATTTTCAAACCAATAAGATTATACAATTTTTTATCATGCTATAGTACAACATGAACTTGACAAGTAGGGGAACATAAAGGAAATAAAAAATTAATTGATTTAATTTTTTTCAAATTTGTATATTGAATTCAAGTCTCATGGATATGAATATCTCTAGAGAATTAATTAATAGTTGATTTACAAAAGAAACCCTATAAATTTTGAATATTCTTTCAAATATGTATGTCATCTTTTATAGTTCCTAAATTTTGGAAAAAAAATCCTTGAAATATCGATGAATAATAGGAAAGAATAATGTTTTACAATTGATTGTTAGATATTTTTTTTTATACATATGAGTATCTAATATATGGTGTAAAAAAATCCATGATATTGGTGCCTACACTTAAGGTAGAGGGACATGAATAGGATGATTATGCTATCTGTGAGTTATTATGACTTATAGGAAGTTCAAATTTTTAGAGTCAATCAATTTCTTAATAAACAATATCTAGATAAAACCCCTAAAAGATTTAAGAATTCTTTTAGTTGTCTAGATATTAGAGTGGTATATAGTTAATCAAAGATTGTTTCCTACATCTAGGATCGTGTTAACTATTTTGGGTCCTATAATATGTGCTCTATAGGTTGTACATTAGCATGTGATAATGAAATAGATAAAAATATGATAGTTGTATTGCTCTTTGGCATATCCATATCAATTAAAATTATCTAAGAGGAAAAGATTAAAGTTTGTATATGCACCAAAAAATCAAAGATGGTTGAGTATAGTATCATGTATAGAGCTAAGTCTCAAAAATTCATGCTATAGAGTTATAAATAATCTCCCTTAAATCATAAAAGGGAGGTGAAATGATACCTTTCTTTCCTTGGCTTCAAAAGACCCTTTATGAGGGAATATCTTAGTTTAGAATATTTTGAAATAAATAAGATTAAAAAAGAATGAAATAGCTTTAAGCAATATGTATCTACACCAAATAAAAGCTTTATGATAAACCTTCCTTCAACACTAGAAATAGAAGATGATGATCCTTATTGACATATTGACACATGAGCTACTCGTTGATTCAAAACTTTAAAAATTTTCCATGATCACTCTTAAGGGCATTGGGAAAGCAAGACATAAAGGGGAAAGTCCTATCCCCTTAAGGTAATTATAAAAGCCAATTTAGAACGAGAAGAAATTTGGAACCTTAGGAGTGATAAAATAAACAAATAATGTCATAAAGGAGCATTTTTTTGCATAGAAAAACTTCAATCCAAATATTCCAATGTAGTCATTAAACACATTTTCTACCATAATTACATGAATTAGGAAAACTCCTAAAAATATTGGATTCAAATATCCAAAAAAGTGGAGCATGGACACAATATCCAAAATATGAATGCACATAATGCTTCAAATTATATGAAACTGACAAGAAATAAATGAATAAAATGAAATTTTAATTAGACACTTATCCCCTTAAAATTAAAAATAATCCCAGAAAAATGAGGAAATATTAACAAAAAAGAAACCCATATCAAGCTAGTATAACTTATGAGAAATAGGAGAAAAAAAAGCAAGAAAATGGAATAGGGAGAAAACATTATCATATATCTAAAGGAAGGGGTAGAGGATAGTAATACAAAATAAAAGAGAGAGAAAAAACATATATATAAAGGAAAGAGCATAAAACAAAGATGATCTACTAATATTTATATTCAAATATATCAAAAATGCATAGAATTAATTACATTAATAGATTATAAAATAGATAAGATCAATACATAGAGCTGCTACTCTATTTTTTGTGCTTAGAAAATAAAGAAAATTAACTCCCTTATTACTGCTTATTTCTTCTGGTTGTTGCTATAACAATTATAGTCGTTTTAACCTTTTTCTCTTCTTCTTTCATTCATTTTCTATTGAAAATAAAAGACTATATAGAAGCTACATATGAGCCCAACAAGTAGGGAAAATCAAAAAGGTATTTAATTGAACTATATATTTTAGGTGAAGGTGTTATGACTCTCTTGCACAAATAGGGTTTTTCACCTAAAGGAGATATAGATCCTACACAAAATCTAGGTGGTTCACTCAAATCAATGCAATTACAATGAAAATATGCTTAAATTAAATGACTTAAATGCACTAAACTAATAAAATATGTTACTTATTAATATAAAATCCAAGGAATGTAAGTTGTTTGAAAACACATTGTGATATGCAAAAAGACCTAAAAAGATGAATAGAAATGTAAGTAAAACAAACCAAAAAGTTGTAAAATTGATTGTGTGTACCTATAAACTTTTCGAGGACTGGAAATGACTCTAAAATTTTGAAAATGCTAATTTTTAGGCCTAGTGGGACTCATGCACCATTCTAGGTGAATAAGTCCTAGTTTCAAAAAACTACATTGGGGCCCGTTTTAGCCAAATGGGTATCCAAATCTACAAAAATATCTATAAAATAGGTATAGTGGGACTCATTCGCCACTCTAGGAGAAATAGTCCATTCTAGATTTTTTAAAAACTCAAAAATTGAATCTAAAGCTTTCAGTTTGCTCAATCTACACCTCCAGGTGTCTAGATCTAAAACCTTGATTTTTAGCACTATTGGTGAATTTTTGTGTAGGTTTTGACCTTTCCAATAGGGATATGACTTTAACAAGTTTGAAACATATTATTAAATCATTTCCAAGCCATCCAAGCACCTAAATCTACAATCACACAAAGGAACAGAGAGAAAATATTGATTGTTAGGGATTGGGGGTTTGCCTTGGTCAAACCCCATTTGAGTAATTAAACCAAAATGATGAAATAAGATAATGAAACATGAAATATGAAATAATGCAATTAGAAACTTTCCATGATGAAGAATCTTGAGTTGTTGCAACAATGGATGAAGAATCTTGCTCTTGAATGCCTTATAAAGCTATCTTGATGACTTAGAATGCTAAAACCCTAGCTTGCTTGACTTGGCAATATGGATGAATGATGAATGATGGATGAATTGTGAATTAGGGTTAAAGATATCCTTTTATAGGAAAGAGTTAAGAATAAGTATCATGATCAAGAGCCAAGATTAAATTCGAAAATAACTTAAACAAGGGTGGAGGTTAATTAAGAGAAGAAAGCCATGGATAGATAAAGACTTGAGGTGGAAGATAAGATTAGCACAGAAAAATAGGTGGTAAGATAAATTAAATAATAAAAATGATTTAATTTAAGTGGCCAACATAGGAGAAATAAATAAAATATTAATTTTATTTATTTAAAAAGAAAAGTGAGAACAAATAATTAAATAATTAAAAATAATTACTTAATTATAGAGGAAAGGTGTGGTGTTAAATATTAAATAATTAAAAACAATTATTTAATGGAGAGAAAAGGGATAATTAAAATAATTAATTAATTGGGGAGATGAATAAAGGATAAACGATTAAATAAATATAACATTTATTTAATTATAGAGAGAAAAAGCTAATGAATAAATAAATAATTGAAATAATTATTTAATTATAGAAGAGGGAAAAATTAACTTTTGAATTAAAATAATATTAGACTTAAATGCTTAATGAAAGTGAAGAAAAGTTTGAAAGTCATTTACAATTCTTTACAACACCTTTACAAGACATGCATTTTATTCCATTTGCAAGGGCCCATGACCTAATGTGGATGTGTAAAACACCTCACAACACTAAATCAAGGCCTCATTTAGTACAATTTGTCATTAATTAATCCCAAATCAAGCAAAGAAAAAGGGATAATTTTTTCTATGGTATATTTATCCCCCACTTTAGTGGGAGGGGTATGTGCAGGATCATGATGGACCAAAAAGTGGCGATATGATGGGTATTTGTAGGGTATGTGGTTGACAACTTTTATTTTACCCAAAATTGATGAAACGAAAAGGGTTTTTAAAGGAGATTCTCAGCTTTCCATGAATCAAAATTATGCTTTACTTTGAATTTAATAAATAATTATTATTCATTTTCTATTTGAATTACGACTAAAGTCCTAATTGATAGGCTGATTGAAAAACATCTATACCTTTTAAAAGATATCACATTTTTTAATCCAAAACATGTGTCACATTCTATTCTTTGCATACTATAAGATTTTTTTAAAAATAAATGAATTTCATAAAGTTTTGACCAAGTTAAGGTGGTTAGACATATGAGTTTTTTATATTTTTGAAAAGTTGCAATTAAAAATTCATAATTAATTATTTACTTGGAAAAAAATTACAAAAAAAATATGCATCACATCAGGACATGAGTCCTCTACTTATATCTAAAATCTTATAAAAAAATATTATCATTTTATTATGGTTAGGGTGGTCAGACAAACACCTACTTATTTTTTCCCTGAAATTTAAGTACTACATTGAAGTTTCAAATGTTCACCAAATAGATTTTTTTTTAAAAAAAAACCTATTAGTTTAGAAACTACATTCAATTTGCTATAGATTCTATTCTTACATATTTTTGAAATAATATAGGTAACTTATTCAAAAAAAAAATCAAGTTTCCTAACTTAATTTTTCTGAATTTTTTGCCACTTAAGGCCCTATTTTTTCCATGATGATCCTACACATACCTAGAGGATGAACTTGCTTCAAACACACACTAAAGTAGACATTCAAGAAAGGGTCCAATCATACCAATGCAAATGACAAAAGATGAAAAAGATCAAGGAAATGGTCAAGCCCCTAGGATCCAAGATCCTATGTCAAACCAACGTGGGTGAAAAACGACACGCACAAGGTGTATAATATGCAGCAAAAAAAGATACATGATCATGAAATGACAAGAACTAAAGGAAAGAAAAATGAGGTGGATCAAAGATGCACTCACTCCGGGGCCACAAAACATAAAATCATACGCAGGGTGAGTTGTCCCAAAGAAGTGGTTTAATGAGAAATTCATGCCAGTGTGTCAGCTTCCCACCATATAATGAGAAAGTCATGCCAGTGTGTCAGCTTCCCATTATACTAACCATACACAATTTATGCTCTTAATAACTTTTATAAGGTTCCATAATGAAAATTCTTTTGTAAATTTTTTTTTGAATGTAATGTAAAAATTTTGTTAAAGGGATTTTTCTTTGTTCATGTAAGGTCTTCTTAAGGAGCATTGTGTCTAATGTCTCCAAGAGAGGAAAAGTCAAAGTGTCAAATAATTTCCCATGGGATGCCTCGTTCACATTAGGCCATTCCATAATGCCATACACTCTTGGACGACATCAAACCCAATGACACCACCAAGAAGAGGACACATCACAAGAAAAAGGAAAAATCATGCCATCAATTTTTTGTCAAAAGATGTCATATATGTATGCCCCCACTTTAAATCAATTTCTAACACCATCACTGTGACCAATTGCTTTAAAGTATCCAATGAAAGAAGACATGAGAGCCAACTTGGAAAGCCCTATGCCAAATCATATGTTTTTGAATTGAGCTACATTATGAATGAGTATGTCACATGTGAGCTAACTTAAGGCATGTCATCCACATCCCAAGCTTGCTCTTAATGTTCATGAAAGGTTAACGACTAGCCAAAAGAATAAATGAAAAGTGACATACAAGGACAAGGCTACTTAACCCCTTGCCCCCCACTTAGTGTAGGACAAGGGTATCCTAAAATGGATGATGATATGCTACCCCTTGCGATGAATGGAAAACATGTAGTAGTGAGTATGTTAGAATCCTACAACTATTGCGTGGCAAGGAGCAACAACTAATGTTATTTATTTTGATAAGTAAACAAAGTGTCTACATGATATATGTTTAATGATATGCCTATGAGTTTAGTATGTACCAAGGTTATAGTTGTCTTGGAAAAGTAT
This sequence comes from Sequoia sempervirens, assembly GCA_007258455.2. Taxonomy (NCBI): domain Eukaryota; kingdom Viridiplantae; phylum Streptophyta; class Pinopsida; order Cupressales; family Cupressaceae; genus Sequoia; species Sequoia sempervirens. The sequence continues at coordinate 533,581,622 of VDFB02281492.1, read as the reverse complement.
TGTGTGATAGTATTGATGTTGAGTGAAGGTTTGTTTGATGGTGTGATTTCTATGAAAGGACAATAAAAAAGACCATGATTTGGTGATTTTTTTTTATGCACTCTAGAGGGGCATGGATACTTTGTTCTATAGCATCACATCCTTTCTTAGGTTGCTTCATAAGTATTTAAAGTTTGAGGTTGGCCTTTATTGTATACACTTTTTCAAATATCTAAGAAATGTCATTGTAACTCAGTTGATATGAAACATTATTCTTAGGTGGGTAAAGGATGAGTTAGGGTTGGTTTTGAGTTTCTTGCTTGTGTGATGGGGAGATGAATAATTAAGGTATTATTTGGATTACCCATGGGTAATGTATGCGGTTCATTGATCAAGGGGGGTCTAATGGAAACTTGCACATTCATAACCTCATCGGTCTTGGTTTGATGTACCCCTAAGGAAGTCATATCATTTTCTTGCACCATAATAGTCTTCCTAGGAGGAGAATTTGTAGGAGAATGACAATCCAAATGTTCTTGACTTTCAAGGATTCGTTCATCACAATTAGGGGAGCAAGCATTGGTTGAAGTGTCTTTTTTCATAAGATTTTCATGATTCTCATCAATTGGATCTTGTAACACCATAATATTGTCTTCACTAATAGGAGAGATATTAGGAGAGGGGAAATTTTGATTTTTTTCCATAATCTCATTGTCTTGTGCCATAATTTCTACCCTAGTAAGAGAGCTTTCAAGAGGTTCATCACATTTCATGGTTAGATGTTGTAAGAAGCATCATCACAAAGAGGGGAGACATCAAGGGGATGACAATTAGGATTTTCATGTGTGTCAATGATTGGATCTTATTGTTCAAATAGACCCTTCCAATTTTTAGGAACATTAGGAAGGAGAGAAATAATGCTATAACTCTCAATCATTGGGTTTCTTTATACCAACATATCCTCCTCACAAATGTGTTTTTCATGGTCATGCACAAAAGCATTGGCACAAATAGGGGAGGTGTTGGGAGATAAATGGAGACTAGGTAAAGTGGTGGTAATGAATTCATCTTGTATTGTTATATTATCTTCCCAAGTGGATTGAGGAGAAGGAAAAACAAGACCTTCATGATTCCCAATGATTGTGACTTTTTTTTCCAAGATACCTCTATCACTTAAAGGATAGGTACTAGGAGAAGTACAATTATGATCATCATGGCTATTTATGTTTGTATTCCCTTCTAACACATCATTCAGACAAATGGAAGAGATAGTGAGGGGGGTAAGTTTAAGGCAAGCATTAACATTTTCACTCTCCTGTGCTAAGAGACTATCATAACTAGGGAATGCATTGAATGAATGACTAAAATGCTTGTTAACTAAATTTTTCATTTCAAACTTGGAAAGGATAGAGACTAAAATTTTGAAATAACAATCTATGCAAACTCAGAATGCAATGTAAAAGGCTGAAAGAAAATGAAAATTTTAGATGATAATTGATTGATTATCTTATGCAACAATGTGGGAATGAAAATTTGAAATTAAGAAATTCATGAAATGGGCTAATTTAAGCTAGATTTAGTGAAATGCATGTTATAGAAACTCATCCAAGTGACACAGATAGGTAATGACAAAAATTAGAAGCTTAAAAAATAGTTTTCAACTCTATAAGAGGCAATTTTAGATCAATACAAGGACGAATTCACCCAAGGTGGTGAGTGAGTCCCAGTAGGGATTTTTTTCAAAAAAAAAAGATTTTTTTGATTGATTTGTGTTTTTTCTATACTGTATGTTGTAGGCCTAAGAGGAAAATACAAAATTTCAAAAGTTATGAATGATTTGAGATGCAAAAATGCAACCTATATGCACTTTTACTAATGCAAATTTTGAAACCCTAGAATGCAACTTAATTAATGCAAGCTAATTCTAGGATGAGGATGGAATCCAAATCAGACAAGAAGATATGTTGTAGACCTAAGAGGAAAATACAAAATTTCAAAAGTTATGAATGATTTGAGATGCAAAAATGCAACCTATATGCACTTTTACTAATGCAAAATTTGAAACCCTAGAATGCAACTTAATTAATGTAAGCTAATTCTAGGATGAGGATGGAATCCAAATAAAACAAGAAGATATTTGAAAATTAGGTTCACCAAAATGAACCATAGATTATAGGTGAAGGTGTTATGACTCTCTTGCACAATTAGGGTTTTTCACCTAAAGGAGAGAGATAGATCCTACACAAAATCTAGGTGGTTCACTCAAATCAATGCAAGTACAATGAAAATATGCTTAAATACAATTACCTAAATGCACTAAATTGATAAAATATGTTACTTCTTAATGAAAAATCTAAGGAATGTAAGTTTTTTGAAAACAAATTGTGATATGCAAAATGACCTAAAAAGATGAATAAAAATGTAAGTAAAAAAAATTAGAAAGTTGTAAAACTAAATGTGTGCACCTATAAACTTGTTGAGGATTGGAAATGACTCTAAAATTCTAAAAAAGTTGATTTTTAGGCCTGTGGGACTCATTTTCCATTCTAGGCGAATCAATCCTAGTTTTAGAAAACTATACAGGGCCCTGTTTTACCCAAATGGGTATCCAAATCTACAAAAATATTCATAAAATAGGCACAATGGGACTCATTTTCCACCATGGGAAAATTATTCAATTCTAACATTTTTGAAAACTCAAAATTTGAATTTGAAGCTTTTGGTTTGCTCAATCTGCACCTCCAAGTGTCTAGATCTGAAACCTTGATTTTAAGCACTGTTGGTGACTTTTTGTGTAGGTTTTGACCTTTTCAATAGGGAGATAACTTCAAAAAGTTTGATACATATTATTCAATCATGTCCAAGCCATCCAAACACCCAAATCTCCAATCAGACAAAGGAAGAGAGAGAAAATGTTGATTATTACGGATTGGGGGTTTTCATTGGTCAAACCCATTTTAGTAACTAAACCAAAATTATTAAATAATATAATGAAACATGAAATATGAAATAACACAACGAGAAACTTGCCATGATGAAGGATCTTGAGTTTCTATAGCAATGGATGAAGAATCTCACTCTTAAATTCCTTAGAAAGCTATCTTGATGACTTAGAATGCTAAAATCCTAGCTTGCTTGACTTGACAATATGGATGAATGATGAATGATGGATGAATTATGAATTAGGGTTGAAGGTCTCCTTTTATAGAAAAGAGTTATGAATAAGGATGATGATCAAGGGCCAAGATTAAATTAGAAAATAACTTAATCAAAGGTGGAGGTTAACTGAGAGAAGAAAGACATGGATAAATAAAGACTTGATTTGGAAGATAAGATTGGCATAGAAAAAGAGGTCGTAAGAGAAATTAAATAATAAATATTATTTAATTTAAGTGGCCAACATAGGAGAAATAAATAAAATAATAATTTTATTTATTTAAAAAGAAAGGTGAGAACAAATAATTAAATAATTAAAAATAATTATTTAATTATAGAGGAAAGGTGGGGTGTTAAACATTAAATAATTAAAAAGAAATTATTTAATGGAGAGAGAAGGTATAATTAAAATAATTATTTAATTATAGAAGAAGAGGGAAAAGCTCACTTTTGAATTAAAATAATATTGGACTTAAATGCTTAATGAAAGTGAAGAAAAGTGTGAAAGTCATTTACAATTATTTACAACACCTTTACAAGACATGCATTTTATTCCATTTGAAGGGCCCAAGACCTAATTTGGATGTGTAAAACACCTCACAACACTAAATCAAGGCCTGATTTAGTCCAATTTGTCATTAATTAATCAAAAATCAAAGAAATAAAAAGGGATACCTTTTTTTATGGTACATTAATTACATTTAATTATGCTAGCTAGGAAATCTTTCCAAAAAAGATATACATTTGAATTTTCATTTAAATCTTTCATCACTAAAACATTGCAAAATATTATTTAAATGGACTTAGCTAGAGAAATGAGATTTCATACATGCGAGCAAAATTTGGGAGATATGCTTGAGAAATGAAAAATGAAAGGTCTATGGAGCTGAAATAAATTTAGGGGTTATAATTAATTTCTAACACTCCCCCTTAACCACAACTATTTCCATCCATGATACCCAAGTTATCTCTTAAATGAACAAAACTTTCCTTTCCCAATGGTTTGATGAAGGTATTTATCTATTATTCTTCAAACCTACAATGCTACAAAAAAGTTTCACCATCATTGATTTGTTACCTTATGAAATGATACCTTGTGTCAATGTGTTTGCTATGAAAGAATGAGTTCTTGGATAGTGCAATTGTTGAGTTGTTATCACAAAATATTTTATTTTCCCCTTCTTGTTCATGTATGACTCCTAAACCCAAATGAATTGCATAGCCTGATATGCTCTTTCTGTCATCTAAACTTCCTTCCCAATCACTATCAGTGTATCCAATAAGCTTAAAATCATTTTCTGCACTATACAAAATTACATATCATTTTGGTCCATTGACATATCTCAAAATTATTTTAGCTACTAGCCAATGTGTCTCCTTTTGATTCTCCATAAAATTTGAAATCAAACTCACTGCATACATTATATCAAGTATTTTTGTATTCAAATACATTAAACATCTAATAATGGGTATGTGAATGATCATCATGGAAAAAAATAGGCCCTTAAGTGGTGAAAATTTTGAATTTGTATTCAAAAAAATCAGAGTTAGACAACTTGATGTAAAAATTTGAATAAGTTATCTATATTATTTCAAAAATATGTAAGAATAGAATCTCTCAAAAATTGAATGTAGTTTCTAAACTAAACTACTAAGTTCATTTCAAAATATATATATATGTGGTGTAAATTTGAAATTTCAATGCAGTAGTACTTAAATTTTAGGGAAAAAATAAGAAGTAGGTGTCTGCCTAACCACCCTAACCACAATAAAATGATAAAAAAAAATATAATATTTTAGATATAAGTAAATGACTCATGTCCTGATGTGATGCATATTTTTTTGTAACTTTTTTCCAAGTAAATAATTAATTATGAATTTTTTATTACAAATTTTAAAAAATATAAAAACTCATGTTTGACTATCTTAACTTGGTCAAAACTTCGTGAAATTCATTTTTTTTCTAATCTTATATTATGCAAAGCATAGAATGTGACAAATGTTTCGAATTCAAAAAATGTGATACTGTTTGAAAGCTATAGATTTTTTCAATCATCCTATCTATCGGGACTTTAGTCATAATTCAAATAGAAAATGAATAATAATTATTTATTAAATTCAAAGTAAAGCATAATTTATATTGGTGGAAATTTGGGAATCTCCTTTAAAAACTCTTTTTGTTTTATCAATTTTGGGTAAAAAAAAGTCATTAGCCACATGCCCTACACATACCCATCATATCGCCACTTTTTGGCCCATTATGATCCTGCACATACCCTCATTCTTTTATATAGGGTTGGGTTAATATTGTTGCTACAATCATATTTACTCAATTTAAAACCTATGGTTGTTGGTGTTGGAGTGGGCTTGTTATTTTTCATTTTAAACCTCTTCAAAATCTAATTTACATACTTTGATTGAAAAATAAAAATACCCTTTTTCTTTTGTTGCACTTCTATGCTAAGGAAGTATCTTAACATTCCTAAATATTTCATCTCAAAGTCCTTTTTAATAGTGTCTTTGAAATTAGAAATGGGGATATAATCATTCCTCATGAATATTAAGTCATCTACATACAAAACAACAATTAAAATCTTACCATCAATTTATTTTATTTAGAGGGTGGGTTCACCATCACTTTTGCTAAATCCATTACCCAAAAAACCTATGTCAATTTTGTTGTACCATCCCTATGGTGCTTGCTTCAAACCATAGAATGCCTTTTTCATCCTATACACCTTGTATTTTTTCCCTTGTACCTCATATCTTGATGGTTGGTCCACATAAAATTCCTCTTTTAATACTCCATTTAAGAAGGTTGACTTCATGTGCATTTAATATACCTTCCATTAGTGTTGGGTTATTATCACTAATATTTCCCTCAAGATCTCCATTATTGTAACTAAAGCATATGTCTCATCATAATCTCTTCTGGGCAACTATTTGTATCCCTTGATAGTCAGGTGGGTGCATGGAGATGGTAGCCAATTTTTGGCCACTTACAAAAACAAGTTTTGAAAAGTCATGGCTTTGTGTACTGAGCCTAAGACTTGACCACAACGATCCCATAATGTGAGTGTGTTATAAAACGAGCGTGTTATAATGCACTTGTGTTTGTGTTATGACATGTGAAAAGAAAAAAAAAAGTGAAACTCATTCATTCTTCATTTCAACTGCATTTTTTGTTGTACTCACGGCCAAAACCCCCACTTTTCATGCTCGCATTCTAGGAGGAGGTATTGTGCAAAAATCTTCACCAACAATTGCTATTTCTTTGCAAGGATGGTGCCACGATGACGAGGAGGTGTGAGAGGTAAGGATTGTTTTCTTTTTGTTTTAAATTTGTTAGTTTTAGGTTGTATTTGATATATATTTTTTTGAATTTGTAGGAGATGCAAATCAACATGCAAACCCTCAAAATTCTTAAGAACAAAATCCTCAACAAGAAAATCAACCTCAAAAACATCCTCCACCAATCATTCAACACCCTCCTGACACTCAACAAAATTTAATGAGTGAAATTGAGAATAACAAAAAAAAAATTAAGGATTTAATTAGTAGGTTAAGTGATCCAAATGGTTCAACCATAGAAAGAATTACCCTAGCAAGTTCATTGAAAGATATGTTAAAAAATGTAGATTCAATTAGCAAACAAATAATTGGATGGAAAGATAGGAGGCAGGAAGCTAGGGCTTATTATGTGGATAAACTATCATATAAAGATGTAAAGGATTTAAAAATTACAAAAGGTGATTTGTGCTCATTATTCACTGACCTGTGCACAAATCAATTTAATCTTACCCTCAATGAAAAGAGTTTTCCTATTCATTGGTGCCACCACCAACAAATTAGGAACTATTTTATGATAGGTGGTACATTGTCTTTGATTACCCACCGTCCAACAATTGTGAAGTCCCACAATATTTTCTTAGGAAACTTTATAGCGAGTTCATATTGAACAAAATCCCAAATTATTTTGACATGAGGATCTTAAAGGGGAGAGGTGGGGAGTCGACTCAGGATAGACCCAGTGCACAGTCGAATCCTATGCAACAAGGGAGACAAGCTCTCGCTAGGCTGCCTTGTGAGCATGTCATTATGCCTTCCATCACGAAGGACAGTATCAATGTAGAGACATTGCAAGTGATCAACACTTTGACCTAGAGTGTCATCCATCACACTAGCCATATTCTATAGTGCCATCCAAGGGAGTCTTCAAGTGGTGGCCTTCAAACTCATATGTGTCAATCTTGCAGGGCGACTTGTTCATATGACCCCATCAACACTCAAGAGGCTACTACGTAGGATCTATAGGCAGCTATGGAGATGGAGAGGGTAGCTGACATTTTAGATGAGGATTATGGCATTGATAGTCAGGTAAAGTTAGCTTGTTCATTGAATTTAATTTATTAATTTTCAATTTTGAAATGCAAGATTAACTAATTTAGTTTTATGATTTTAATAAAATTTCAGGGTCATAGTGTTGAGATTGGATACACCAGCCCTACACCTATTTATTTTTGCAGTACACTTACCGGTGGGGTATGTAACTAGTAAATAATTATAAATTTATTACATGTTAATAGCATTTTTTTACGAATGGTATTTTAATATGTGATTTTGGATGTTGAATAGGCTAATATTGAAGGTTTCTAGGGAACACCTCCCAATGCTAGTGGATTTACTCAAACCTAGACACATGCAATAAAATAAAGAGTTTAACTACTGAATTGTACTTAATAGATTTTACTATTTTATATTCATATTGTTGATTATGTTGCATTGCACATCATTCAAACTCAAAGAATTACTTCACATTCCATAACTAATAACTATATGTTGATAGATGACAAAATTTCAACTACAATATAATTGTTTAGAAATTCAACATAAGAAGTGATGCAATTACTTCACATAGCATAAGTAATAAGTCTAGGAGCAGCTTCCAATTGCATTTTCTTGTCATGGAATTCCATGAGACCACTTTTTACTACTCAACATCTTTTCAAACAGTTCACTTTTTACTTTTTTCTTATCATGGAGGAATGTGCTTGCAAAGGTTCACCTGCATGACAAACTATGGATGCTTGGAAAAAATCTATCAAAGCATAATAGTATGCAATAGCATAGACAAGGCAGTTACTAGTTCAAAAAAATTCCTCGAAGAAATGTGGTCTCATGGTGATGGAATTCCATTCCATCACCATGAGATCACATTTCTTCGAGGAATTTCTTCAAACAACTCACCACCTTTTCTATGATACCATATTTTCCATACATGTGTACCAAAGCATTTTATCAAACTACTCACTTCCTTGCTGCTATGGCTAAAAGCCTAAAATAGGTGCTTTCCAAAAAACTATGGATGCTTGGAAAAACATATATCAAAGCATAATAGTAAGCAATAATACCATAGAGAAGGCAATGAAATTTCTGAAAAAATGCCTGAAAGAAATGCAGTCTTATGGTGATGGAATGCCACAATGTGTATTTGTTTGTAATGGCATTCCATCACCACAAGACCCAATTTATTTGAGGCATTTTTTCAAACTATTCACTCCCTTCTCTATGCCACCACAGTTATCATACATGTCTAAAAGCATATGATCAAATGGTTCACTGGCTTGCTACTATGGGTAAAAGCCTAAAAACATGTCCTTTCAAACAATACATGGATAGGGAAAATAGTAAGCATGATAATCAGAAATATATAGTTTAATAAGTACACAAAATTTTGTTCATTATCTCATACATTATAAGTCATTATTTGGATCGCTATTGTAGTTTTTGTGATTGAATAATTTGTTGTTTTATTTTCAGATGTTGCAAGTTGAAACACCTTTGAATGTGATGAGGGAAACGGAGATCAGTATTTAATCTACTATACAATCCTCGATGGCTCTAACAGGGGAGGTATGGGGAAAATTAGTAAATTTCAATTTACATATGTTCTTATAAATGTTAGTTAGTGAAAAATAAAACCATTATTGATTCGTAGTTTAATTTCTATTTGGATGGTTTATATAGGGCTTGAGCATGCCTTAGCATGGGTGTGTGAATATTTCCCTCATGGAGAGCAATCATGAGATGGCGGTAAGTGATTATTTTGTTAAATATATCATTTTTTATAATGTCATTTCTATATGTTAATGTATTTACTTCTTATTGTAACAGTTAAAACTTCACCACAAACTAAATGCTAGGAGGAGCAACAAAAGCACTCCTTGAGCATAGAACAAATGAGTGACAAACCTATCACCATCTGATTGACAAGAAAAGGGAAAGAATGTATTTCTAGAGCATGTAGAGCAATGACTTTTAATTCTAGAACCCTTTGTTGTATGCCTACATGGTGGTTTTGTACACATTTTGTATTGGATATATTTGACATTGTATGCCTATATGGCATTCTCGTAAGCCTATATGGCTATTTTGTACCTATATTTCATACTTATATCAACATATATTGATGTTTGCCTACATGGCTATTTGGTTAATACAAATATTTTTTATCAATTTGGTGTCCATATTTTCATTCTAAATTCATGGTTCAATAGATATGAGTTACATGTATTCAAGTGTATGCTTTACAACTTACATGTATACTTTGTGACTTACATGTGTTCCAATGTATTCTTTGTGACTTACATGTTTTCATGTGTATACCTTGTATTCATGCATATACTTTGTATTAATTTGTGTATACTATGTATTTGTGTGTATACTTCAAGCCTTATGTGTTTTTGAGTACTTGTGCTTCCCTTATTCACATGTACATGCTTGACTTATTCACGTGTATACTTATTAATTGGTTAGCTCTAGCATTGATCATTGTTGTCCTTCATGGTTTTTCTTGAATATTAATTGATTGATTCTAAACAACTTTATCTAAAAGAAAAAAACATATTTTTCAATTAGTACTACATGAAATGATTCATAAAAAGATTCCAATATATGTAATCCTTTGATTGGAATAACTCAATTAAGCAAATGATACATAATCTTCACAACACTTGCAAAACATAATATTCAAAGTAGATGAAGTAGTTAACTTCCTAATACATTATCATACAAACATTTCTCTTCAATAGTCTTTAACCATTTTCATAGTATAATCTTGATAGTGCAAAATGAATTGTCATGTTCTTGATGTGTCACCATTTAAACACGTTAAAAGATTTATATGTCAACTTTTTTCAATATTATTTCTTGTATATGAAATGGACTCAGGAGAAAGCAAGTTATAATTTATAATACAAATAAGAAATGGACTCAACAATGTCCTAGAATCACTCTTCCAATTCTAAAACACCATTGGGCAATATTTACTAGTCTGCAAATCCACAAAATCCACAATTTTTAGGTTGTGATTGGCCCTCTAACCCCACTATCCTCTAAACCCTCACTATTCTCAAATTTCACTAAGGTTTATTGAAAACCCCATATCCAGACATCATACAACCTCAAAATTAATTGACCACTAATACTCTTCATTCTACTTGCACAAACTTAATTGACCACCAAATTATGTTGCCCCTTGACTTTACCCACTTCTACTCCCTCAAACCTCTCTTTTCCACTCAAAACCCCTCTATTCCCAATTAAGGCATCATGCCATAACATAATTTTGACCTCCCTTGTCCTTGCAGACCATTTTAACACATCAAACTCCACAACCTCACCCTATTTCCAACCTATTCTAACTTATTCTCAAGCAATTTCTTCTTTTCACCTCATCTAGCCTTGCTTTAAGGCCTAAATTATGAATTTTGAATAGGGGAAGCATTAGTAATCATTTCCAATTCCTTTACCAATGGTATTTTCTTATTCGTATTTACATAATTGACTTAAATGAACCCACACTAACTCAAAACTAAAAGCAAGATTACAAAATGTCCTATCATGACCTTATTTGACATTATAATGACTAAAACCACTCAACTAGATCTTCTTCATAAAATCAAGGAACAAGGTGCTTTGTACCAATGATCATACACTTTTTGTGTGAAATACTTAGACTTCTCAACCATCATGTGTATGTTTCTCTTTTCCATTGTTTTGCATGCCATCATAAGGGATCAAGCTGGTTGAACATAGCTCAGAGCAATTTTGTATGTTTGGGTGCGAAAGAGGACCATTCCTAGCATAAACCTACCTATCAAGATGCCTTGGAGTAGTTTGTTTGGTCCCACGAATTGCAAAACAAAAGTTGCACCACTTTGTAACTTTACACTACTTCCATTTGACACTTTTTCCATCAAGTGAAAATTGGATACCATAGGAAAACAACTCCGAAATAAGAAAAACTGAGAGAGGTTATTGTAGAGGGGCCTAACATGATCCTATAGGCTTAGATGGAGAGTTCGTAAGCATCACAATTTCTGAGTAATATCCTACCAAATTTTTCTTCCCTTTTGCACTTTGGACCCTTAAGGGATTGATCCGGTTGAACATAGCTTGGAGTGATTTTGCATGTTTGGGTGTAAAAGAGGACCATGCCTATTGTAAACATACCTATTTGGACGTGTTGGAATAGTCTGTTTGGCCACACGAGTTGCAAAACAAAAGTTGCACCACTTTACAACTTTGCACTGCTAGCATTTGACACTTTTTCCATCAAGTGAATATCTCCCACCACAAGAAAACCACTCCAACATAGAAAAAACCAAGAGATTTTTTTGTAGAGGGGCCCAATGCAATCCTATAATATTAGACGCGAAGTTTCTAAGTGTCATGGTATTCGAGTAACATCATGCTAAAGTTTGCATCCATTTGGCACTTTGGACTCTTAAGGGATCGATTCGGTTGAATGTAGCTCAGAGTGATTCCACGTGTTTGGGTGTGAAAGAGGACCATTCCTAGTGTAAACATACCTATTTGAATGCCTTGGAATAGTTTGTTTGGTCACATGAATTGCAAAACAAAATTTGCACCACTTTGCAACTTTGCATTGCTTCGATTTGACACTTTTTCCATTATGTGAAAGTTCGCTGCCATGGGAAAACCACTCCGTGATAGCCAAAACCAAGAGGGATTTTTGTAGAGGGGCCCAACGTGATCCTATAGGATTAGATGAGAAATTTCTAAGCATCATGGTATTCAAGTAATAGCATGCTAAATTTTGCAGCCATTTTGCACTTTAGACACTTAAGGGATCAATTCGGTTGAATGTAGCTCAGAGTGATTCTATGTGTTTAGGTGTAAAAGAGGACCATTCCTAGTGTAAAAATACCTATTCAGATGCGTTGGAATAGTTTGTTTGGTCACACGAGTTGTAGAATGAAATTTGTACCACTTTGCAACTTTGCATTGCTTGCATTTGACACTTTTTCCATTAAGTGAAAATCCGCCGCCATGGGAAAACCACTACGAGAGAGAAAAAACTGAGAGAAAATTTTGTAGAGGGGTCCAATATGATCTTGTAGGCTCAGATGGAGATTTTTTAAACACCATGGTTTTCAAGTAATACCTCGTCAAAGATTGCTTCCCTTTTGCACTTTGGTCATTTTTTATCCACATGTTCCAAGATAGTCACTATTGATTTTGAAGTGTGTTGTAACTCAATAATGGCTATCTATATCAGTCATTTTTTTTTTAAGTCATTTGAGAATTTTGTGAGAAATTTTCTAAAACTAGGGTCTGCTGACCTACTAGACAAGGCAGAGTGAAGAGTTAAAATTGAAGAGATAGAGAGTTGTTGGTTGAAACTTTCTTTGAAACTCATTCATTTGAGATTTTGTGAAGATTGAAACCCCTTGCTTACTGATGCAAGAGCATCTCCCAGGGTCCACAAAGCATCAGGGTAATTTTGACCCAAACTTAACAAGAGAAGATCAAATTAAACAAACATTATTCTTTTGCTCAACTTTCATGAAAAATTCACTTATCCATTCACCAAAATCCCACTTTTCTCATTAGAAACTATAAGGAAACCAACAATCCAAACACTTCATCAGTATTCCATGTCATTATCAAATTCAAAAATAACCTTACCAGCATCATATTAACTGTATCAAATCCATAACTTGATCAACAACATTAAACCATTCAATCATTCTATTTTTCAACCAATTACTCATCATTTCAACTTCTTTCAGTGAGGGAATAAGACTACAAACCATTGAATCTGCTTCTAACCATTCACCAAGCATCAAATACACTATAAAAATCCTATTCTTGACTGAAATAAATTAGATACATGCTTACAAACCACTAGCCATCAAACTTACCACTAACTTGCAATCAAAAACTCCATTTTGCACCAAAAATCCAACTTACTCAAAACATCAAATCTTCAAGATTAAATTTTACACCTTTACCAAACCATAGATACATCTTTAAATACATTATCTTGGCAGTTTTAATACACATTCAAACTCTTAAAACTCTCTTTAATTAGATTACCACATTTTAGCAATCAAAACATCATTTTACACATTGTGTAAACCTTGCTCAAAACACTCAAAACACCAAGTTAGCTTCCTGGATCTTATCCAAGCATTGAGACATTTTTCCAACACCTTTCAAATAGGTTTCAATCATAAAGAATCATTCAAATCTCTATTTACATAGATTTTCCCATTTTAGCTATCAAGGCATCAAATTGCAAGTAGGTTTCCAAACCTTAAATCAGGTGTAACTTCTTATTGAGATCCTTTCAAACCTGGACCGGTGGCTTTTTAGTAACCCATTTTGACCGATATTAATATATCCAAAAATTAGATATACCTATTTTGGAAAATATGTGTAAACCAATAGCCTACCCATTGGAAAATGCTTCAAATTAGCCCAAATTTACAAAGGGACTACCAATGAATCAACTCCAAAACCCCATATGACTTAAAAAAATATCTTATCATGTGTCAAAACTTATGATTCACCAAAATTTATGGGCATAAAGGCCCAATTTAACACCCAACAATAGAAACCTTGTTTTTAGGCTTAAACCATGCAAAAAGAATGAGAGTTTGATAGAAAACACCATTGAAAACCTTCAAAATATTAGACACTACTTCAAACATGTTTTTATATGTCTGTATATGCATTCTAAACCTCCTATCCTTGAACACTTTTTTTTCCTCAAAACACCACTTGGAGCCACACTTTTCACTTGGAAATTCATCATAAAAACCTATAGTAGTCACTCCACCTTTGTTTCTTGAATTCCTTAGCACAAATAAACACACACACACCTAAAAAATCCTAATTGTAACTTTCTCCACTAATCTAAACTATCAAATTTTGTGGAATAGTCATTATTGGTTATTTAGACTCTCAAAACCCCAATCTTGAGGGTTTACAGACCGAGTTGAGAAAAATCAGTTCAAACTTATGATAAACTCAATGGATACCCTCGTAAATAGATTCCAATGAAAGATACTTCACTTTTCTACCTTAAACTATTGTACAGGCCATACAAGTTAATGAACAACTAGAAAAACTCAGAAAATCACTAAAATAGGGACTTTATTGATTGTAAATCTTCAAGAATACAAAATATCTTTGTTTTGATTGACCTTACATGCTTTATATGGATATTTCCCAAATAATAACTGGGTTTTCAATATCCTTCATCAACCTATCCCTCTAATTTCCCATAAAAAGACTCTTCAACTTCTGAATTTTTTGCCTTTTCTTGCATTTTTTATAATTTTTACAACTTTTTCACTTTTAGCATTTTTTTTTTTGCAAAATCAATTGTCTCACCTCCTAGTGACCTAATAAAAATTCAAATACATTGAAATGGCTCTTCACATGACCTTTTACATAGATTTTACATTTGAAAATTCATTTTTTTGAAATTTTTCCTTTTGTAGGCATTTTGTGAGCAAGGTGCTCCTACACCACTTACATATTCAAATTGAAAAACACCTAATTGCAATACATCATAGGTGTTAGTTATGAGGTTAACTTCAATTGAGTAACTTGAGATTCCCTTACTAAGTTTCACATGCTCTTTTATAATGGCTTCAAATCATAATTGAGATTTGTCAAGATCATCAAAATAAGGATGTTGTATTGATTTTTTGGTTGATATTCTCTTTGATGGATCATAAATAAGAATTTTATACAATGAGAGACCAATCAATTTTTAGCAGTTTACTTACAAATACACAAAGTAAAAGAGAAAAAGAAAGAGCATCAAAAATGGAAATGAAATGAAAATAGATGGATGACACTTATAGATAGGCATGTCAGTCTCTCAACTTAGTCACTCTTGGTCATACATATTCAATGAGAGTTCCAAGATACCTATTGCACACAACACCTCTCATGAATAGAGTAAGTTGAAATTTGAGATTCTACATCATAGTTGCTCATGATAAGGTTAAATTCAAATGAATAACTTGAAATTCTCTCACCAAGCTTTGCCCACACTTTTGAAATGGCTTCAAATCATGATTGAGATTTGTCAAGATCATCAAAATAAAGATGTTGCATTTCTTTTCTGGCTAACATTCTCTTGGATGGCTCATAAATCTGCATTTTCTACAAGGGGACACCAATCAATTTGTAGTAGGTTACTTACAAATAGGAAAAGTAAAAGAAGATGAGAGTATTTCCATCAAACAAATTAATGTGCATACAAGTATAAATTAATAAGAACCGATGTGTATACTTACAAATTAATCCAATGAACCATCTAGGTCTTCTCTACTCTTTATTGTTTCAAGTATTTCCTCATGGCTAGACTTGCGAACTTTCCACAAGACCTTGTTCAAAGGTATACCCTCATGTTTGTTCAAATGAACATAGGATTCCATGACATGGTTCGAGTGATGAAGAATCTTACGATGTGTGTCAAAGTCCTGAAATAGCCAATATATAACACTCTTATGTGGGTACCTTCTAAGCCATATTCCATTAACAACAACCAAGCCTATAGGGTATTGAATGTTTTCTCCATCTATAACTTAGGCCTCCCATTTCTTTTTGGCCTCAACACAATGACACAAGTAATAGTTTGTTCCCTCTTCATTGTCTTCATATGCAATAACTGCATAAACTTGCCCTACATTGATATGTGCAACAAATCTCTTGAAATTAGTCAACATTACAAATACACTACAAAGTCATATAACAATATGGAATTTCAAAAACTAAGCATGAAAATATGTTACTTGGTTGAACTAGATCTGATACGTGGTCAAAATCGACCAATGATTCCATTTGTGTTAGTTCCAATATTGTTGGAGAGAGATACATGTGAAGTGAACTAAGATAACTTGTCAACCATTTTTCAACCCACTCCCGTAACTAATAATCATTCCAGGCTTGCATTGTACATGAAGAAAAAAAAGCATGCCATCTTTTATGTATCGATACTCCATGAACTTGCATTTGAGCTAAGGAAAGAGTGTAGCTCACTCGATCCTATTAGTGTACAACAATCCTCATATGGTGTAATGTTAGTATTATCCATCAACCAAAAATACCTATGAACTGAAGACATACCTTCATTACCTAGACCCATCAAAGCATTACACCACTCGACAATTGATCTTGCATCTGTCAACTTTGCACTATCTTTATATTTCAACTCTTCTTGTGCTAATGCTCTTTTCACACATGCTCCTACACCATCATGCTCCCCCTTTCCATGCTAATTCTTACAAAAGTTCCACATATGTTGTACACCTGTAATGACATGCATCCTGCTCAACCAATAGAACATGCGTGAGTTCTTGAACTGTGCTACACAATTATCCAACCATATTATATGTTGACCGTATGCTATGCCTCTCTAAGCCAAATCATTGTAGAACATATAGAAGCAACCTTGAATGAACTCTGGAGAATGTGTGTGATCACTAATATAAAAGTGATACTCCCTTAATACCTTTCTTTGGTCCTTTGTACTATTAGCTGCATGAATGAATGCTATTTGCACAAATATCAAAACCTGTGTGGAGTTGTAATACTGTGACTGCACCTCACCCTATGGCTGTAGAGTGTATTTCTCTACAAATTCAACCACTAATACTATGTTTCCAACTATAAAGGTTTCCTTACATAGCTTGAATTGTGTGTCCATTCATCAAGCTCTATGGGTATTCCTTGCTTACTGATACACTATATTGTCATGAAACATGGACATAAACGAATACATTGGAATCTTTTGAATAACCAAATCACACCTTTTTGCTTGAGACCCATCTTTTGTAGTGTATTCCATCATTTCATACTTCCCAAACTCTACTAGTTTCTATCCCACCTCATCTGTCCTTTCCATATGTTGACATACTGGCATATGTAGCAAGCCACTGTAACACTCGCATGAACCATCCAAGCATGTTGTCTTGTAGAATATTTAGCCATCCTCTATTTCACATAAATTTTTTATAAGAACTCTCTTGAATATTTTGGTGAGGCTTATATGCCACAATCCTCCAAAACATTTTTAGTATGCAAATCACAACATATAGAACGATAAAAATCATAATGGTTAGAGAATTCAATATGTAGTCTACAACAACATGTGGTGCATGTGTGGTTTATCTTGACATAAAAAGAATTAAGCATTTCAAAAAATATTTGACAAATACTAATTTGAGGATAATCCATTTGAAATTTACAAAAAAATTGGGTTTGAGTCATATCCAAAAAATGCTTTGGATGTGGCTCACAGTTCTGACTATTGATTCTCCTTCTTACCACATTCCTTTGATTCGGAGATGGCCTTGTGTTATTCTTCCAATACTCTTCAATTAGTGTTCTCAATGCTTCAAAAAAAAAAAAATCTTTTTGTGGTAGTCTCCTTGAGAATTCCCATAATTCATTTGAAGCAATGCCCTCAATTCTTTGCCACCTTTGAATGGATTTTGTTAAAGTTTTTCTACTAATTCTCGTTTGTTCACTCATCTTTCTCATGAGACAAACTCTCTTTGTTTGACTACTTACCAAAGTCAATGTAATGACACGTCATGTGACATTACTATCCTTTAGTATGAGGTCTTACCCACACTCTCATATGGATCCATTAGATTCTTCACAATAGTGTTTTCACTTGATGCATTCGATGTTCTCAACCCAAGAGTCTTCATGTTGTCTCTATTCTTTATACCCATCATTTCAACAAATAGTTGACATCTTGTGGTCTCATTTAGCCAAGTTTCAAAGTAAAATTTCCAAATCTTATTAGCATATCTTCTACAAGTGTGTGCTAGAATATTACCTTCCATATGCTACAAAATACCCTCATCAATATTAATCAAATACTTTGGCTTTCTATGCAAAATTCTAGTAGGTTTTCTTCTAGGTAAATACACCTAAACATTAGGAATTTCATCAATATTTAATTGAGGTGGGATAGATTGTGTACCTTTGATCAAGGGTGGAGTAGAAGAAATACCTTGAAGTTCCCATGGGGATGATTGCATACCTTCTTTGCCAAATCTGAGTGATGATGTACTCTCAACTTGAGATGCATTGGATGGTGTCCAACCATATTCACTTGTGATAGATGGTGTCCCTCCATATTCTCTTGTGCTTAATGGTCTCCCTTCACATTCACTTTTTGTAGAGGGTGTGTCTCTAACTATGGTATCTGAATCTTTCTTAGCATGATACTTTTGCATTCATTCCCTTTGTGCTGCCAAATCCTATTCTCTTTTTTATAGTTGAGGTTCCTCTTCAGTTGGTTTGTTTTCATCAATAGTACCCAATTTCTTATTTTCATGATATGCCACCACCTATTCTCTCTCCTTTGCTTTGAAGGTTTCATACTCTTTGTATGTTAGTTTATTCCTTCTTCATTTCTTTGGAATGATGGATAATTTTACCTGTAGCATGGTAATGAGACAAATATTAGTTCCTAAGGTATTTTTCCATTCAAATAAATGAAATATATTTCACTCAATTCTTCATAAAAAACACTTACAATCATCTTGTACAAGATTATTTCTAGCATAGACAAAGGTGGTGCAAGGGCATACCATGATTACAAGATAGGCAAAATTACATTATTTTCCTTTTGTAAATGGGGTGTTAAACAAGGGTTTTGATGAAATATTGAAGGAACCTTCCATATAATGGTTTTTTGAGTTTGTGTAAGGCATTTTTGAAGTGTTGTTGGTATTGGTGAGGTTTTTCAAGCCTGATTGTCAATACTTTCAATAAACCCTAGGTTATTTGCATGAAAGTTGAGGGTTTGGTGGTACACCATTTTAGAGGTAAAGGCTCCAAGAAATAATGTTTGAATTTGTTGTTTTGTAACATAATTAGTGATTTTTAGTTGATATTTGGTGAAAACAAAGTGTTTTGGAGGTACCTCATTTGTAAAAGAGGGCTATTTAGTGGCCTACAAGGTAGAGAGCCTATTGGTTTTCAATATTGAACATGCAAAGAAACCTCTTGAAAAAATTTGGTATGTTTTGTTAGGAGTTGAAGTGTGTCTCAGATGATGTTTTTTAGGTCTTTGTATATCCTTCTCTAAAAGATATTGAGAAAAAGTAGTGTTAGAGGGCTACTAGCCTTTAGGTGTTTGTTTGGGATAAGTTGACTGTATAGTGTTTAATGGGTTGGTTTGTTGTTTTAGTCTAATAATTTTGAGTTTGTTGGGGTCTTCACCACCTAGGTTGCTATCACGCTTCCCCTACCTTCTCAACCCTACCCTATTGGCAAGCTAGTAGAGTGTTGGCAAGCTAGCTCACTCATTAGCTTGCCAATGTAGTAGGGTTGAGAACGCAGGGGCAGTGTATGCCTCATAGAAATGGGGTGTCATGGTGATATCACTATGACACCCCATTTATATGAGGCATACACTACCCCTACCTTCTCAATCCTACCGCATTGGCAAGCTAGCTCACTCACTAGATTTCCAATGCAGTAGGGTTGAGAAGGTAGGGGTGGTGTATGCCTCATATAAATGGGGTGCCACAATGATGTATCTATGGAACCCAATTTCTATGAGGCATACACTTCCCCTACCTTCTCAACCCTACCACATTGGCAAGCTAGTGGAGTATTTGTAAGCAAGCTCACTCACTAGCTTGTCAATGTGAGAGGGTTGAGAAGGTAGGGGTAACCTATGCCTCATAGAAATGGGGTGTTACAATGATGTATCATCACCATGAAACCCCATTTATATGAGGCATATGCTTCACCATAACACCCCATTTCTATGAGGCATACGCTACCCCTACCTTCTCAACCCTACCGCATTGGTAAGCTAGTGGAGTGTTGGCAAGCTAGCTCACTCACTAACTTGCCAATGCGGTAGGGATGAGAAGGTAGGGGCAGCATATGCCTCATAGAAATGGGGTGTCATGGTGATTTATGTCACTATGACACCCCATTTCTATGAGGCATATATCATTGTGACACCCCATTTCTATGAGGAATACCCTGTTCCTACTTTCTCAACCCTACTACATTGGCAAGCTAATGGAGCATTGGCAAGCTAGCTCACTCACTAGCTAGTTGCACCTTTCCCCATGTTGATAACTTAGCCTTAAATAAAGATTCTTCTAATAGTAAAGAGAAGGGTTAGAATCCATTGTAGTTAGAATAATATAGGAAACATTTAAAATATATCACAAATAAAAATGATGAGGTAGGTTTAGCGATGAGGTAAATTTAGAAATAGAGATGAAAACCAAAATAGTTTCTAAGATCTATCAATGTGGGAGGAGTATATTCCAATTTTTTAGAGAGAAGTATGGAAAATTTGGTAGCATAGAAAAGGAAATGATTTGATTGGTATAATTTTTTGAAAAAATACCTCAATGAAAGCTTCAGAGAGTGGTATGCACTTCCATAATAAAGGATTGAGAAATGATGTTTTATTTTACTTCATTAAAACGTATTTCATATATATGTGTACACAAAATGTGGAAGCATACACAAGGCAATTCAATTGTTAAATAACAAAATGCCTCAAAGAGATGTGGTTTAAAAATGTAATTGGCAAGTGTATAGAATTGTGTAATTTAAAATGTGCATTGAGAGCCTACTTGCTTATAATCACAAACAAACAATGATCAACATGGAATATGCAAAATAATAAAAATTAAAGTAATCCATAATAGAATGAAAGAAAATGTGTAAAGAATTCACATACCTAAAAAACTAGAGTTTCAAATGGAGGAGTTCAACCAAATTATGTAGCCTTAGCTTCTTCTTTCTTCAAACTTGACAATTTGAATTTTTCAAAAGCTTGCTCCCCTCCAAACTTCAATTGTGTATCAGTTTTCAATAGAATTCAAACTTGAATTGATATTATATGTCT
>VDFB02281492.1:533442830-533558316 GCA_007258455.2 Sequoia sempervirens | reverse complement strand
GTCCCTCTCACTCCAACCCCTTCTCTCCCACTCCTTCTCTCTTCAACTCTCACTTCCACCCCCTCTCCCTCTCTCCATATATACATACATACAAGCATAATACATATGTACATACAATCCTACATACATACAATCATACATGTACATACACGTATATACAATATTACATACAAGTAGGCATACATACAATATACATGCATTGATACATACAGGCATACATACATACATACATACATGACATACCAGCATATATGTGCATAAAAACATAAAAATATTAAACATACATTCAATATGCATTTAACATAAAGCAATACATAGCTCAAGCACATTATTCCACACACACGTTATGTCTTGCTAGACATACTCCCCACAAATGAAAAAAAACCATGTCAGAAATGACATATAACATGAATGTGTTATAATGCACTCACGTTATATCTTGCTTTGAGAATCGCTGAAACTTGGGTTGGGTATTTTCCTTGGAATACCAACCCAAATGATTGGAGGGCATTCCCAATGACTAGAGACATGTTTTTACAATTTCTACAATATTTCACATAATCAGGTTCATACTCACAGTCAAGATTGTACATGGTTCAATATCAAACAAATCAAACATTTGGGTAATGTTAGGTTCTCTCTCAGTATCCAACGATGTTTTTTTTTTCACTTTCTTACAATGTTTAGCCGTTCATCCATAATTTTTTTTGTTTGTATGTCTCTTTTTTGGAAAAAAACAATGTTTGGTATTTTTCGTTATAAATTAACTATTCATCAAAATTTCAAATAAATTACATTTTTAGAAACTAGACTCCATTCTACAATTTTATTTTATTTTTAAAAAATCAATTAGTTTCCAAAATTTGTAGGGGTAGCATGGCCAAAATTCTATTTTTTCAAGAAGTGTTGACTTCAAAAATTAGAAAAAAATAAAATATTCATTAAAAAATTATCAAAAAAATCATGCATCAACTACATGCTATTATCTAACTTCTGACCGTACAAGAGTTGCTATGTTATGTTTTTTCTGACAAAAGCAACACCAAAATTGTGTACGTACCTCATTTGAACCCCTTAATATCAACTATTTTCAAACTAAATTAGTAGTTTAGAAAGCAAACTCGAAGCACTTGAATCCTTATTTTTGTTCCATCTCAAAATTTTCAGTATAAGTATCCTCAATTTCACATCCAAGGTGAGTATTCTTGATTTTAGAAAAAAAGTAGCCACTTAAGCCCCCTTGTTGGGAACCATCTTGGTGCACTTACCCAGCCAATCTTGTTTTATGCCTTTCAAAATTTCTTCCTTCTACATTGCATTTGGTCTTATAGACCCACTTTACTCCTATGACATCTTTTCCTTATGGATGGCTCACTAACTCCCATGTTTCATTATTTTCTATAACATCTATTTTCTTCATCCATTGCATTCACCCATTTTTCATCTTTAATTACATCTTAAAAGTGAAAAAGATCATCAAGATGTGAATATAATGCAAAAAGATAATTCAAACCTCCATTATTCTCACTTACATTTTTCTCATAAATGTCTCTTATACTTTTGATTTTTTGTCTTCTCAAGCTTGATAAGGTTGGATTGACATGCCACTTGAGGTTTAACTTGTATAATGTAGACCTGTTGGTCCTAAACTATGATTACCTATTGTTGATGGTGTTTTTTGTCCACTTGAAGGAGTGCTTGTTTCAATTTTTGAGACTATACTTATGCTTGTTGAAGGGGTCACTTGATGACCACTTTGTTGATCTTAAATGGAAGTGGGAGGAGTCAACTTGAAGGGACACTTTCTGGTACTATTTCTTCTTTATCTTGTTTTGGTATGTTTGCTATTACATTTACTATTTTCTCCAAGCTTCCATCTCGTGCTTCCTCTTCTATGAACTACACATCTTTATTGATTATTACCTTTTTGGTTATTAGACTGTATATCTTATACACCTTTGATTATTCAATATATCCCACAAATATGCATCTTTCTCCTTTGTTATCCAACTTATTTCTCAATTCATCTTGGACATGTGCATATGCCACACATCCAAATACTCTTATGTGAGCGCCATTTTGTTTTCTTCCATTCCATGATTCTTCTAGAATCATATTATTTAAACTTTTGGTTGGACATATATTCATTATATAGACTAAACATGAAAGAGCTTCAACCCAATACTCATTTGAAAAACATTTTTCCTTTAACATGCTCTTTGTCATTTCCATAATTTTTCTATTTTCTTGTCAACTAAACTATTTTGTTGAGGTGTGTACCTTGTAGTGATTTTTTTGTGAATACCATGATCTTTGCAAAACCTTATGAAGTCATTTGAGATATAATCACCACATCTATCCATTCTCAATTCTTTAATGTAGTGCCCACTTTGCTTCTCTATAAGATCCTTGAATTGACGAAAAAACTCAAACGCTTCATCCCTATGCTTTAGGAGGTAGACCCATGTTTTTCCCAGGTAATCATCAATAAATGCCATTAAATAATATCTTCCACAAATTGGAGGTGCTTGCATAAGGCCACACAAGTTTGAATGGATAATCTCTAACGATGCATTTTCCCTTACTAACTTTCTTTTTGGAAATGATTCTCTATGTTGTTTACCCAAAATGCATCCTTCAGACAACCTTGTTGGTTTCTTCATAAGTGTAAATTCCCTTACCATACTTTTCGTATGCAATAGATTTAAACCTCCAAAGCTTAAGTACCCAAATCCTAGATACCATAACCACTTTTCATCCTTAATTTCTGCTTCAAAGATTATTTATGTGACTACACTGCACCTTTTCCTTTATCAACAAGTTGTGTTCGAGGAAAATCTACTTTCAAATATGGTTGTAATATTAGGGGAAACATTCTATTGTTTGTCATTTGGACTTTTGTAATAAGTTGATTACTAAGATATTTATCTAAGATTATGCATTCTTTATTTTTGAAAAATACTCTATATCCCTTCTGAACAAGTTTCTCAATCCTCGTTAAATTATGTTTTAATCTAGGGATAAAATTGGTGCAGGAGCACAAGGGTAAATGAGCAATCAACACCAGCCAAAAATATTGTTGGTTTAATTTTCACAATTTTGGTTTTGTTTTCTCTCTTTTGATGAATGCCTAAACCTCTTAAATTTGATGCTTTTGTGAGATATAGAGCTTTGGTTGAATTTTGTTGTATTTGTAACTTCCTTGTTCGACATGTATGTGAAATGTGAAGGCTTCAATTGAGTACATGATCCATTTAACCGAATGTCACATAAAATGTTGATTGCAAGCTATGAGAAAAATGGATTTAAAAGTTGCACTCAACTTTATTAGTGACTTAGCATTGCAAATTAAAAGAATTTTTTATGAAGATGTGATAACCATAGTCCTGTTGAAATATGTACAAATGTGAAAGAATAAACCGAAGAGGCCATGAAATTTAGTCAAAGACCTACATAATTTGGCATGCACCATGTTGTAGAGGGAGGATATCAAAGGTCACAGTTTTTATAGCATACATTTTGTATTTGAAATTAGGAAAAAAGGAGACAAGGGGTTGCAAGTATTTGTGGCATATGTTGCAAATTTAACATGAAATTAAAATTGTACATAGGCCAATGGAAGGTGAAAAACAAAGAGACGAATATAAAAAATGAAAATGGAATGGAATTGTGAGAACAAAAGATGACGAGGTGACCAATAAAGGAGTAAGTAGAAGTTAAAAAGATGACTACATAGTTTTGTTTAAAGAAACATGGAAGTGGGGTTGCGATGAAAGAGATAAAATGTTTCAAAATGGAATTAAATTAAAATTGTGTAATGGTGTGCTCTAAAACCCGTGAGGGGATAATAGAATGCATGGAGGTGCCAAGAAAAGAAGATAAGGAAATCAATAGGCTTGTGAGGTGGCTACATATAAGAAAGACAGGATAGAGACAACCTGCATGGAGAGAGAAGCCTTAGAGGGGTGGTGAAGAAAAGGATTTGAGATGGGGGAATAGGATATAAAGGAGGCTACATCACACTTGGGAAGAGGCCCTCATACTGTCAAAAGGTGAGAAGAGAGAGTCTGGTAAACTTTGGGGAAAGAGGTTGATAGCTTGAAAAAAGAAAGGTCTATAGACTGGTCAAGAGACTTGGGTTGAATTTGATGTGCGATAGGTGAAAGAAAATGTGCAAAACAAAATAAGATTTGAGAAAGAGGAACAATGGACCAAGGGGAGCCTATTAAGAGGGAAGAAAGAATGTTTTGAAATGAGATGTAGATTGGTGTGAATAGCATGGGTAGTCAATGAGGGGAAGTCTAGAATGAATGAAGGATATCAAAATCAAATTTTAAAATACATAGGCATTAAATAGAGTTCAAGCTTAATAAAGGAGTGAAGGTGCATAGGTGTGAAGATAGAGAAAAAAAAGAGTGAAGAGGGAGTTACCTCTTTGGATGTTGGAAAATAGAAATGAAAGAGAGAGGGGGAAAGTGAAAGGTCAAGCATTATAATTTCTATTTGAATTAATGAAATTAGAGTTTTCTTGCAATGGTTATTTGTTAAATGGTGAGATGAATCAATTTTTTGTCTGCAAGTTTATTTTGTGTTTGTGAATGGTTGTTTGGAAGAGGGGAGTACTCTCTTTCTTCAATTAGTATTAGAGTGCATAGTCCTGAGAGTGGAGAGGATCCACTAGGACCTACTGGTGTTGTGTGAACAGATCACCGACTGGGAGGAAATTCACACTTAGAGGAAAGTGAGTAAAGTGGTTGTGGAGAGCTTGAGAGGGTTGTTGTAGGTAGAGGATTCTTGAGAAATGAGAGGTTTGGAAGCCACAAAGAATGTGAGATAAGGTGAAATTGTATCAGGAAAAGATAGGTTGGGTCATGAGGAGAGCCGTGTGGATACTTTTTTGGGAGAATTATTGGGAGAATGTGAGGGATGAAATGATTGAAGTGATGGGAAAGATGGTTTGAGGAAAAGTGGAAAAGTGGAGCAAGAAGAAGAGTGAGGAAAACAACTTGAGATGGAAAGATGAAGATGTAATCCCTACCAAAGAAGTGGCAATCAAGGCATGCCATGAGGAAGGCATGAAGAGAGAAAATGAAAGGATTGAGGTGAGAAGCAAAGAGGTCACAACAGATGGTGAAGGAGAATCATATTTTTTTGCACAATTTTTGGCAATTGAGGAAGAATAGAGGATGAAATTCATTGGTGGAGTGAAGAGAGAAGAACAAGAAGTTGTAGCTAGCAAGGAGGTGGAAGACATTGTAGTGAAATTTGATGTTGTAGCTGCAATCAAAGATGGGGTAAATCAGTTGTGTGATGTTATTTCATTTTTTGATGTAGTAGTAGAAGGTGAGATGGATACAGGATTAGATCATGTAGTAGATGTTGTGTGGTTGTGTGTAGAGATGGTTGAGGATGTTGCAAATGATGTTTGGTGGAGGTGGTCAGTTAGAGGTGGGTTTGAACCCATGAACAAGGAGAGGAGTCTGGAAAAAAATTGGTGGAGGAGGTTAGGCTTTGGTGGACATGAGTCTATGAGGGGGAAAGGGAAGAATATGTGGTATTTCTAGAAGAAGGTGGTGAATGTTCTGGCATGATTCTTGAAAAGGTGAAATAAAGATTGATTTCATCACTTGGATAGCAAAGGAGTTCATTGTAGGTTGATAGCAACCTGGAAGAGTAGTGCAACTACTCAATTCTACTATTGTGAGCCTATGCTTACAATCTTTCTATTCAACGTGTCTACTGCAAGAGAATATAGGTGAATGAATAATCAACACCAACCAAAAATATTGTTGGTGTTATTTTTGCAATTTTGGTTTGGTTTTCTCTCTTTTGATGAGTACCTAAACCTCTTAAATTTGACACTTTAGCAAGATATAGTGATTTGGTCAAATTTTGTTGTATTTGCAACTACCTTGTTCAACATGTATGCTAGATGTGAGGGTCTCGATCGAGTTCATGATCCGTTTAACTAAATTATTATAAAATGCCAATTGCAAGACATGAGAAAAATGGATTTAAAAGATAAACTCAACCTTATTCGAGATTTACCACTACATATTAAAAGAGAATTGTATTAGCATGTTGTTGTTTCCATAGTCCTATTGACATATATGAAAATGTGAAAGCATAGACTAAAGAGACCGGGAAATAGTCAAATGCCAACATAATTTGTGGTATATGTTTCAAATTTAACATGAAATGAATATTGTAATTAGGCCAATGGAAGGTGAAAAATGAACAGGCAACATATAAAAAATGAAAGGGAAATTTAAAAAATGAAAGGGAAATTAAATTATGAGAATGGAAAATAATAGTGTGGCTAAGAAATGGGCACATAGAAGTTAGAAATATGAATGCATATTTTTGATAAAAAAACATGGAAGTGGGGCTACGATAAAAGAGATAAAAAGTTTCAAAATTGAATCAAATTAAAATTGTGTGATGGTATTTTTTGAAATTGGTGAGGGGATAAGAGAATGAATGGAGGTGCCAAGAAAAGAATATAAGTAGATTGATAGGCTTGTGAGTTGGTTTCATATAAGTTAGAGAGGAGAGGAAGAACCACGTGAGGAGAGAGGAGAGGAACACTCCACGTGAAGAGAGAATCCGAAGAGGGGTGGTGAAGAAATGTCTTTAAGAGGGGGCAATATGACATAGAGGAGGTTGCATCACACTTGGGAAGGGGCCTACACAATGGTAAAAGGTGAGAAAAGAGAGGCCAATAAACTTTGGGAAATGAGGTCAATAGCTTGAAAAAAGAAAGGATGATAGACTAGTGAAGAGACTTGGATAGAATTTGATGTGTGGTAGGTGAAAGAAAATGCACAAAATAGAAAAATGATTTAAGAAAGAGGAATGATGTCAAGATGAGCCCATGTAACAGGGAAGAGAAGATGTTTTGAAACAAGATGCAAATTGGTGTTAACATCATGGGTAGTCAATGAGGGGTAGTCTAGAATGAATGAAGCATAGTGAATTTAGGTTTCAAAATACAAAGGCATTGAATAGAGTCCAATCTCAGCAGAGGAGTGGAGGTGTGTAGGTGTTAAGTTAGATAAATGGAGAGTGAAGAGAGGGTTACCTCTTTGGAGGTTGGCAAAAAAAAATAAAAGAGAGAGAGGGGGAAACTTAAAGGTCAACAATTGTAATTTGTATTTGAATTAATGAAATCAGAGTTTTCCTATAATTTTTATTTATTGAATGGTCAAATGAATCAATGTTTTGTCTATTTGTTTATTTTTTGTTTGCTAATGGCTGATTGGTAGAGGGGAGTACCCTCTTACTTCAAAAATATGCATCAAAAATAAATAAAAATTCTCCCCCTTCTTGGTTAGAATGTTGATATTTCCTTTCCCCATAACTAAAACTTATTATCATTACCCAATGTTACGTCTAATTTTACATTTTCATCAAAACTACAAAATAGTTATATGTTCCTTGTCATGTGATTGCTACATCCTAAATCTAAAAACTATATATATTTTTCATTTTCTTGTGCAACATTACAAGCTAAAAATATACTGCCCTACTTTTGGTTTTCTTGGGTAATTTTTTTACTTTTCTTCTTAATGTCATATTGTTTCTTTCTACATCCATTTGAATAATTCCCATACTCTTTGCAATAATGACATTGAGTTTGTGATTAATCATACATTTCACATTGGGGTTGATTTGATTCAAACTTTGGCTACTACCTCTTCTACTTGAGTTTTATGGGTTGGTTCTTCCACCTCTATATGAGTTTCTACCTCTTCCTCTTGCATTTGATCTCCCTTTGTCTCTACTATGGATGATTGAAGCTTTTGTTTTGAAAGCATGCTCCAATGATGATTTTTTGTTTTGTTTATCCTATACTTAGGTTAAATGAGAGATGCATGTAATTCATCCACTAAAAATTGAGAGAGATTCTTTGTCTCTTTTATGGCCACAACAATAGACTCAAACCTTTTAGGTAGGCTTCTCAAAATATTTACAACCACCGTTCTTTCTTAAAATGTTTCACCATGAGATCTGATCTGATTTAATAGTCCAATAATTTGTGTAAACAATGAGTCTGTTGATTCAATCTCCTTCATGAATATTGTATCAAAGTCTCTTCTCAACATTTGTAATTTTGTTGTCATCACTTTGTCCATTCCTTGAATAGCATGTTGTTTACAAAATATCCTGTGTTTTTTTTTTACTTGGTTGTTGTTGCAACTTTTAGAAAGATGCTCTCATGCATGGCTTGGAAAATATAAAAGAGGGATGTACAGTCTTTATTTTTTTTGTCCCTTGGTAAATCCTTCTATGCTTTTGTTAGTGCATTGTATACTACTACATCTACTAGTTTTGTGTAACCATTTTCAACAAGCTCCCAAATGTCCTGAGAGAAGAATAATGCTTTCATTGTGATTGACCAATAATAATAGTTTTTTCCATTGAATTGAAGAATTTGTGGGTTTTTCAAACTTGTGCTTGGAGTTTCCATTAGTAATTGTTAAGCTTGTGCAATATACTCCTTAAATCTTTCTTGAAAAATCATTAGCTTTGAAAACATTAGGCTATGATACCACATGAAGGAAGAGGTAGAGAATAGTGATACAAAATAGAATAGAGAGCAAAAACATAGATAGAAAGTAGAGAGCATAAACCATAGATGATATGATGGTATTTATATTTCAAATATTTCAAAAATATATAGACTTCATTACATTCATAGATTAAAACATAGATAAAGATCAATACAAAAAGTTGTTGCTCTTTTTTTTCTGCTAAGAAAATAAAGCAAAATAAACTCCCTTGTTACTAGTTGTTTCTTGTAGTTGTTGCTATAGCAATGTTGGTTGCTCTATCCTTCTGCTCTTCTTCTTTCATTCATTCATCAATTGACAAAAATAAGACTATCTAGAAGCTACATATGGGCCCAATAAGGAGGGAAACTAATAAGGAATTTAATTACATTTAATTATGCTAGTTGGGAAATCTTGCCAAAGAAGATATACATTCAATTTTTATTTAAATCTATTCTCACTTGAAAATTGTAAAATATTATTTAAATTGACTTGGTGAAATGAGACTTCACACATGCGAGGAAAATTTGGGAGATATGTTGGGGACAAGCAAATTGAAAGGTCTACAGGGCTGAAATAAATGTAGGGTTGTGATTAATTTCAAACAATATGCTTTACTTTGTAATAAAAGTAGAATCATTAAGCTGCTTTTCTATTTTTTGAGCTTTTATAGGAATACCAACTAAAAAATTGGGGCCATTAAGCTTTAGAGGTTTGTTGTGTTTGTTGATATAATAAGGTATTAATTGAGGGGTTTAGATATTTGTTACATGTCATGAATAGGCATGAATCACTTAAAGTAAACTAGAACAAAAGACACAATTTACCCATCCATATAGGAAATCATTCTTTAAAATAAATCTTCATTCACTTAGGCATGTCAACCCATATTCAAGCATGTAAATTGTTTAAATAAAGTACAACTTTAATTTGTGTATATATCAAATTCTCATTGAATTATATTATTTATTTGAAAAAAAAAATGGTTTAGATGAAAAATTAAATCTATATCATATTTTAATAATATTAGGAAGAAAAGCGAAATTCCACGTGTCCTGTCAAATCCTTATTCAATCAAATGAATTGTTTAAAAAATGAGAAGCCAAATTGCAAATTCCATTTCATTTTGGTATTTATGAACTCATGACCAACCTACAGAGGAACGAGGTATGCTAAATCCATATTCAATCATTTGAAATTTTTTGAAACAATAGTTTTTTCCTAAAAAGAAAAAACACAATTTTCATTCGGATATGTCAAGATTGCATTCAATCGAATGAGTTATTTGAAAAAGAAAATAAAATTTGCATTAGGATTTCCCAAAACCACATTTAGATATGAGATTCTCGATCTTTTTAAAATCATGTTTTAAATCTTCTAATTCCTGCTGTTAATGATTTAGCCTCGAAGGACCTAAATACTTTTGAACATAGCAGTACTTCTAATTTCATATGCAACCTTCATAACAGGAAAACATGGAGGCCGTAATAATAGACAAAGTTGAGGTGATAGAAGAAACTGTGTTCACAAGACAACAAGAATGTGAAAATCGGTAAATATGTGAAACCAGCAGAAAACATATAACGTACACCAGAAAAGCTTAATCTTTCTCCACCCTAACACTTTAGTAATATCCAGATATGCTCCATCAAAGCTGCTTAATAAATCTTGGATCATATTCATGAATTATTCAAGAAACATAAAATATAGCATTTAATCACCAAACTGCCAGAGTCAAGCATCCTCTAACAACACAATTTATGGTTCCAATGAAGCGCTTGGTGCCCTTTTCTTTCGTTTCGACACCAACATTCGCCAACGCCCATGACAAATAATTGCATCGATACCCAAAAAACATTAAAACTAGAATCATAGTTAGTGGTTTGATGGATGGGAATTTCTAATATATTTCAGTTAACGCTCTTAATTTTTTAAGAGTTTTTATAAATAGATGATTTTATAATAATTGAAGTTAGCCATGTCATAATTATTTTTAAGCAATAATCAATGTTACAAATTTGTTATTATATAATTAAATAAAAGGAATTATTAAGATGAATTTTAAAAAATGAGACAATGATATCTAACAATAAAATTATAGTCATTCATAAAATTGTTTTCTTAATATCTGATTTTACTATTTTCAAAATTATGAGTTGAAAAAATTAGACTTCTTTTTTATTATTCAACTTTATTTTCTTTTTTATTTGATAAATTTTCTAAAAACTTTGTTACATAAACATACTTATGATACCAAAAATATATTTAAAGTATTTATGAATAATAGAAAGTTAAGCTCTTCTTCTCAACTTTTGAATAGTATAAAATTATACTTTCATTGAATGTAATTATTATCATTATTATTATTCAAAATATAAATATTAAAAAATAACAAAATACTTCAATTTAATTGGATATTCGACTTTAATTTTATCCACGTGAAGGATAAGTATATATAGTTATATGGGATGGGGATAATGTTTTCTTTGTAACCTTGATGTTTAATTGACTAAACTCCATTGCATTCAATTATTTGTTGGTGACGTGGACTCCAGCGGTTTTTTATTTAATCTCCCCTGCCTCTTGCGTCTATCTACTCCAACCACCGCATTTACTCACTTCTTTCTTCTAGCCTCTTCTTCTCTTCTTCTTCAATGTATCTACATACTTCTCTTAGCATATTCTGGAAGTTTCTCCCGTAGCTTGTAATGAGCCCTGTTTTTGTAAATGCATAAGTTTTTGGATACTCTGTGTTTTGGAGAATGAATGAAGGCATGAATGTAAGAGCACTGGCAACTCTGTAAACAAAAGGGCATTAATAAAATCTTGATCTGTTCTATAAATCTTTGTTCTGTTTTAACATTTATGTTGTATGTTGAATGCTATGTTTATTTCTTGTCTTTGGCATATTTCAAGTTTTCTATTTCTTTTGTATATCTTTTTCTCCTCGCCTACAAACTGGTATCAGAGCAGTTAGCAAATTTTTGGTAGTGATTTTAAACGTGGGAACATTTCAACACTCATTTGGGCAAGAAGAAGCTATCACATAAGAAATCAAAGGAGGTCAATGGAATTTTCAAAAGGGTTTTAATAGAGCCAATGATTAGAGAAGAGTTGCTTGTAAAAGAGGCTTACATTTAGAGTCTTCCTAGCCGTAGGAGGGAAAACCCCTGTCTATAAGTCAAAAGGGAGAATCCACCATAGCATTAAGAAAGAATTTTGTAGATCTTGGAGCAGTGAACAGAGGTAGAGGAAAGTTTATTTATTTTGAAAAATCATGGTAGGAACAAGTGGAAGTATTGCACAACCACAAATTCCAATCTTCAATGAAAAAAATTATGAATATTGGAGCATAAAAATGAAAACCCTGTTTCGCTCCCTGGATGTTTGGGATTTGGTTGAAAATGGGTTTCCTAAACCAGCAGACCAACAAGCATATCAGGCATTGTCACAGGTTGAGAAGGATTTGTTGAAGGAAACCAAGAACAAGGATGCTAAGGCATTGTTTATCATTCAACAGGCAATAGAGGAACCACTCTTTCCAAAAGTTTCAGCTACTACAAGATCAAAACAGGCATGGAAAAGTTTGCAAACAGCTTACCAAGGCATAGACAAGGTGAAAATAGCAAAATTACAAATTCTTAGAAGGGATTTTGAAATCCTGCAAATGAAGGACACAGACTCAATAGATTCATTCTTCACTCATGCAATGGCAATAGTAAATCAGATGAGATCCTATGGAGACACCATTGAAGATCAAAATATTGTAGAGAAATTACTTAGAAGCTTATCTACAAAGTTTGATCCAGTTGTAATAGCCATTATGGAGGCTAAAGATCTTACTCAGCTATCAGTAGATGAATTAATGGGATCACTCTTAGTACATGAGAAAAGATTAAATCGATCAGGGACATCATCATTGGAAAATGCATTCAAGACTCAACTATCATTTGGCAGAACACGAGGATGTTTTACACCAAGAGGAGGAAGATAAAATACACAATTTGAGAGTAGAAGACCAACTTCAAGCCCGCATACCCATTCTACATCAACAAGAGGAAGGGGGAGCAGCCATTCTCATAGTCATCATCAAGGAGAAAGGTATGATAAATCCAACATCCATTGTCATTATTGCAATAAATTTGGGCATTTTGCATCAAAATGTAGGAAAAGACAATATGACATGAATAAGCAAAAGGTACATTTTACAAATGAAAACCAACCCAACACTAGTGAACAAAACACCATATTGATAACATGCAATGTAGCACAAGAAAGCTCCAAAGAAATATGGTTCTTAGATAGCGGTTGTAGTAATTATACGAGTGGGAGTAAGGAGATGTTTGCAACAATGGATGATTCAGTAAAATCAGAAGTAAAGTTAGGGAATGATCAACGAGTTTCAGTCATGGGCAAAGGGTCAATTAACAGAAAAACTAAGCAAGGTGTGGAGAAGCATATTTCTGATGTGTACTATGTTCCTAGATTGCAACAGAATCTCACAAGCATTGGGCAACTAGTATAAAAAGGATATAGAATATACTTTGAAAATAGTGAATGTGTGATTCTAGATAAAAAACCAAGCAATAGGCTGATTGCAAAAGTTGAGATGACAAAAATAAGGATTTTTCCTCTTAGAATCCAAAGTGAACTATTTTTAGAGCCACAAGGATTGTAAAAAGTGGTTGAGTTAGCTTTTAAAGCTTCATACAAAAATGAATCTTGGCTATGGCATTTAAGACTTGGGAATTTAAACTTCAAAGGATTACAGCTGTTGCACAAGAAAAGAATGGTATATGGACTACCACCAATAGAGCCACTTAAGACAACATGTGAGAGTTGCATATTGGCAAACCAACATAGGAAAGCATTTCCAGTTGGAGAATCTTATAGAGCAAATCATCCACTTGAGATAGTGCATTCAGACCTTTGTGGACCTATGCAAACACCATCCATAAGTGGAAAACTCTATTTCTTGACATTCATTGATGATTACAGTAGAAAAGTGTTGGTTTATTTCTTGAAATATAAATCAGATGCATTTGCTATTTTTAAGGAGTTCAAGGAAAAAGTTGAGAAAGAAAGTGGATACTATATCAAAACATTGAGAACGGATCAAGGTGGAGAGTACATATCAAATGATTTTCAGAATTTTGGCAAAGAAAATGGCATAAAGAAACAATTTATAGCAAGGTATACTCCTCAATAAAATGGAGTAGCTGAAAAAAAAAATAGAACAATCATGGAAATGATAGGAAGTATGATAAAAGAAAAACATCTACCAAATGATTATTGGGCTGAAGCAGTTGCATGTTCAGTATACATATTAAATAGATGTCCAACAAAGGCTGTGAAAAATAAAACACCAGAAGAAGCTTGGAGTAAAAGGAAGCATAACATTGCACATTTGAGAGTCTTTGGATGTGTATCATACTCATTGATACCTCAAGAGTTGAGAAATAAACTAGATGATAGAGGAGAGAAGTGTATATTTGTGGGATATAGTGAGCAATCCAAGGCATATAAGCTATACAATCCTACCACAAAGAAGATGATAATAAGTCGTGATGTTGAGTTTGTTAAAGAAGAATGGGATGGCAACATAGACAAAATAACTACAGTTGCAGCTAGTGTTCCACAAAAAAATGAAGAAAATGAAACTCAGGTTGTGCTTACTACACAAGCAAACATTCCTACAACACCTTCTAGGGCACCTACCACTCCAAATCCAACTACTCTAGCAAGTAATAATAGCAATGAGTCCTCTAATCCAACACTTGCATCACTAAGATCAAGATCTATAAACACTTCAAAGAATACATGAAGTCTAAGGGAGATATATGATGAAATACAAGAGGCTGAAAATGATGACTTATGCTCTAATTTTGCATTCTTAATACAAGCTGATCCAATTTATTTTGAAGATGCAATTAAGGATGACAATGGGATTGCAGCCATCGATGATGAGATTCAATCAATTGAAAAGAATTAGACTTGGGATCTAGTAGAGCTTCCTAAACGAAAGGATGTGATTGGAGTTAAATGGGTTTACAAGACAAAGTATAATGCTGATGGAAAAGTAGAGAAACACAAGGCAAGACTTGTAGCTAAAGGCTTCACACAATAACTAGGCATATACTACAATGAAACATTTGCACCTGTGGCAAGATTGGATACCATTAGAATGGTCTTATCTATAGCAGCTCAAAACAATTGGAAGGTTTACCAAATGGATGTTAAATCAACATTTTTGAATGGAATTTTAGAAGAAGAAGTGTGTATAAAACAACCACCTAGTTATGAAGTTTTGGGAGAAGAGCATAAGGTATACAAACTGAAAAAGGCACTATATGGTTTGAAACAAGCTCGTAGAGCTTGGTACAACAGAATAGATTCTTATTTTGTGAACAATGGGTTTAACAAGTGTGGCAATGAACCAACTTTGTATGTCAAAGTGAATGATGAAGGAGAAATTGTGATAGTGTGCTTGTATGTAGATGATTTGATATTCACAGGTAACATGTCAACTAACTCATTCAAGGTAGCCATGGAAAGAGAATTTGATATGACTAATTTGGGACTAATGAGATATTTTCTTGGTATAGAGGTAAGTCAAAATGATCAAGGCATTTTTATATGTTAAAGCAAGTATGTTAATGATTTGTTGAAGAGATTTAAGATGACAAATGTAAATCCAACTCCTAAACCTATTGCATTGGGTTTAAAACTTAGCAAGGATGACAAAAGTCCTAGTATTGATGCAACTTTATTCAAAAAATTAGTTGGCAGCCTTATGTATCTAACTGTCGCAAGACCAGATATCATGTATGGTGTGAGTCTCATTTCTATATTCATGGACACACCAAAGGAATCACATTGGAAAGCTGGAAAAAGAGTTTTGGAATTTTGTATACATCTTCAGTTGACTACAAACTAATTGGATATACGGATAGTGATTGAGGAGGCAGCATGGATGATAGAAAAAAAACTCCAGGGTATATCTTTCATCTAGGATCGGGTGCAATCTCTTGGGCATCAAAGAAACATCCAATTGTGACACTCTCATCAGCTGAAGCAGAATATGTTGCAGCCACATCAGCAGCTTGCCAAGCAATATGGATGAGCAGAGTACTTTCATATTTGAGGCATCCACAAGAAGAACCTACCAATTTTTTTGTGATAATAATTCTGCAATTGCTTTATCTAAAAATCATGTTTTTCATAAACGGAGCAAGAATATTGATACAAGGTACCATTTTATTCGTGAATTGGTGAACAATGGTGACATACATCTTCAATTTTGCAAGTCCAAAGAACAACTGGCAGATATCTTTACAAAGCCACTTTCAAAGAATGTTTTTAAGCATCTTTGGGATAGAATTGGTATTGTAGACATACATGGAAATGAAGATTAAGGGGGAGTGTTGGTGACATGGACTCCAGCTGTGTTTTATTTAATCTCCCTTGCTTCTTACATCTATCTACTCCAACCACCAAATTTACTCACTTCTTTCTTCTAGCCTCTTCTTCTCTTCTTCTCTGATGTATCTAGATACTTCTCTTAGCGTATTCTAGAAGTTTCTCCCGTACCTTGTAATGAGCCCTGTTTTTGTAAATGCACAAGTTTTTGGATACTTTGTTTTTTGGAGAATGAATGAAGGAATGAATGTAAGAGCACTGGCAGCTCTATAAACAAAAGGGCATTAATAAAATCTTGATCTGTTCTATAAATCTTTGTTCTGTTTTAACATTTCTGTTGTATGTTGAATGCTATGTTTATTTCTTGTCTTTGGCATATTCCAAGTTTTTTGTTTCCTTCGTATATCTTTTTCTCCTCACCTATATTATTT
This sequence comes from Sequoia sempervirens, assembly GCA_007258455.2. Classification (NCBI taxonomy): domain Eukaryota; kingdom Viridiplantae; phylum Streptophyta; class Pinopsida; order Cupressales; family Cupressaceae; genus Sequoia; species Sequoia sempervirens. Next base: position 533,541,914 of record VDFB02281492.1, on the reverse strand, counting down.
CCACCATGATTGGTATCCTATGTTGGGGATTGAGAGTGATAAAGGAGATAGAACGTGCATATACCTGCTACTCACACTAAATCTAAAGCTCTTCACCATCATAGTTACCATAATTTTTTCTTCTAACGAGCCATAGTTTTAGCCTATGCACATGACTCTTGGCCCACTAGAAAATGGAATGAAGGGATAGGGATGATTTTTTGTAGCTTTGCTTACTCTATCTCTGAAACGCTATGGCCTAAACTCATTTGCATCACTTCCCCAGTATCTGGAGTCCCTGTGCACTGCTAATATGTCTCCTACCACATTCACACCCTTGGGAATTATAAAATCATCTCTTAATTTTAAGTCTTTGAATGCCTACCTGATGACGCTCGTTCCAGGTGGGTACAGTCTCAGAGTCTTGTTCAGTATCATCCCAATCTATCACATAGAAAATTGCTAAATTATATCAGTCATGTATCTCTTGGGAGGTTTTCCTAACCCAAAATTTGTTTATCATACTTACAATTTTGAGCTTTCCTAAACAATCCATGGTGGGATTGATGTTTCCACAGACTGTTGTCACTTCTTCGTGAGCTTTCGTTGCCAATCCTGGCTGAGTGCCAACAGGAGTATTTTCCATGATATCACAACAATGCCTTGCACTCGTCCATCACTTGCTGTGTTGTGTAGCTGACATTCATTTCATCTGAAAAACCATTTTCTACTTCTGAGAGTATCAAGCCAAGAAGATCATCCCCATATGACCCACAGTGTTTTCTTTTCTCTATAATCTGTTTTAAGTTATTTTCCAATCTCCTACTCTGCCTCCAAGCCTTCAAATTTGGAGTCATGGGGATATATCTTTTTGAAAAGCATAAATAGGAATTTGGATTAATATTTACAAAATTTGAAACAAAAAAAAAATCTCAAATTTCTCTTTCTAATGACTACCTATTAGGTAATCATGTCATACCTGGAACCTGGCAGCCACAGATATAGAGTAATGTGGTTCATAATCTCCTCTAAGCCCCTGATGTCATCGTATATTTCTTCCCCCCCTTTGCTGTAGTCCAGTGCAAATCCCACCTTCATAAAAATGTCTGCAGTAAGCCTGCCATAAAAGCAGTTAGCTCTAATTCACAGGGCTTCTCTGTAGCTTCCTTTATAATCTCATTCCATTCGTTTACCAATGGATCTGTGCACATGGACATGATCTCAACAGGGGCCTGCGTAGTTTACACAACAATTCTCAATTGTAAGCTAAGATTCAAAAGCCCACAAAAACCACTTTGTAAAACATGTTCAGAATTGTATAGTAGGGTAGACATAATATATGGAAGTAAGGAGAATGAATTGAAGGATAGGTTTATGGATGAATCAAAGTAAGAATGTAATTAGCACGTTAAGTTTTTCCATATGAAAAGCAGGCGCCACAATTCTACCTTGTTGATGCCACTTTTGACCATTGACAATGAAAATCCCATTGCGCAAGGCCACAGAAAGCATCTTCTTAACCATTGGAGACCTTCCACAGTCAGCAGAGTGCTTGGAAGAAAGAAGTTCTCTGAGAAGCTCTGCATCGGTTAAAGCAATTCTGGGTTCATAACCAAACCATATAACATTTTTGTCTCCCGCACAAACATTAATCCAGACATAAGAACATACAACTTTTGTCTTTTAAGAAACAAAACAGTCATATGTGAGAAAGAGACCATATATCTGTGACCACTTGACTATATAAGGGAAAACTCTGTTTCTGATGTCATGTTTTATTGAAGGCATGTCCATGAGCAACTGCTGCTGCACCATGTTGGCAATATCTAGAAGATTGCCAATCATGAAGCAGGGAGGAGGACCTTTGAAACCCTGTTTTTGCAGAGCTCTGTAAATCATCCATGGCCTCCATAAGTATTTTATCACAAAACCTACGAAGAATGGGCAGATCCCAACCAAAATTATGACTATGAAAGAATTTACAGCTGCTTCCGGTAAATCCATGAAGCCCAGAGCTATGAGAGTACTGTAGTGGAACTTGTTATGAAACGGGAATCGAGTTGTGGAAACAAAACATGAGCAGAGTTGTGAGTCGGGACTTGGATATTCTTCTCATTGACCAAATTGCTGGCCGTCCACGTCGTGTTAAATATTGTAAAGCTACATCAGTATTGATATTATCTTATCACAAGAAAAAAACAGTAAAATACTTAAATAAGACAAAACATCACTTCGTTGCCGGAAGGAAAATCTAAAATGCAGCAACTACAAGATATGCAAGCTAAATAATTGAATGAAACAATTAATATCATAACCAATATTGATAAGAGTCCGACTTTATATAGCATTGATAAAGAGGGAAAGATGTATTTTTAGTCTTGTGGAGGATAATGAATGTACTATTCAAAAGAATAATATACAACTAGTAATCGCACCTTAGTGTACAATGAATACGCAGAAGTAGCGTTGAATAAATTCTAATTTATTTTTATGCTATATACTTTAAAATATAATATATAATAATATTAAGTATAATTAAATTATTTATAGTTTATTTTTTATTATTAAAATATAATCTACATTTCATATAATAAATTTATAAATCAAATTTTATATTAAAAAATATATATAAAAGTCAAAATTTATCTTAAACAAATTATAAATCAAATATTATATTAACTAAAAAATAAAATAACTCTTTTAAATAAATGAAAAACAATTATTTAAAAATAAAAAATAAAAGAGATGTCATAATGTTAAAACCTATATGCGTTCATTATCAAAATTTGACCGTAATTTTACATACTCTAAAACCCTCGTCAAAGTCTTATTTTCAGGCAGGCTGCAGCTAACTAAATTGGAGAAGTGAAAGCTCAATACCAGCGAGGAAGAGTTTGGAGGAACGACAAGGAAAGTAGTGAAAATCAGCAGCAAACAGCTGAAAATAAATGGCGTTAAACTAATTAGTAATTCAATTTTGACCAATATAAAAAAAATATCATTTTAAAATAATCAATCTCTTTAAACAAAACAACTTTAGAAACCATTCTAACAAGTAACAAGGTACCTCATCTTGGGCTATTCTATTTTGCTTTGCTAGCCGTTAAGCATAGAGTTTGGTTATCTTCGTTGATCTTAACTGTAAATGGTGTGCTCGACACTCACGAAAAGGTCGTGAGAAAAACAGCCATAGTACCATCCATCTGGCATCATCCATGTCACCACCATATAAACTTCTCTGCCCATTTTCTTTATTTATTCCTTCGAACTGTCTGCTTTGATTTGGAGTTTCTATAATTGGGTAAAAGCTAGGGCCACCATATTACATTGTAAATGGCTCCCGATTAGGTAAAGGTAGAAGAGCCCTCTACATAATAAAGAATGGCGCCTTACCAGTTTAGAAAATGTTGCAAATAGCAGTAATCAGCTCCTTCGTACGGTGAGGTATGATGAGGAGGTCGACCGTTGTATGACGACAGAATGAAGGGCGCAAGTAGATGACCTTCCTTTATATGCTTTAAGTGCAGTAATCAGCTCCTTCGTACGGTGAGGTATGATGAGGAGGTCGACCGTTGTATGATGACAGAATGAAGGGCGCAAGTAGATGACCTTCCTTTATATGCTTTAAGTGCAACGTTGGCGGACAATGGTTTGGAAAGCTAGGGGAGAAGATCTAGTTACCGTCTCTCATTGAATAACTGCCACCTCCATGCTCACTTAAGTCCCCAAAAAAAATTCACTTTGATCCATTATAAAACTTTATTTTATTGAATAACTAATTACAAAAACACCAATAGCCACTCATTAAGTGCTAAAGTGAATGATTTAAGTGGATTTTAAGTGCTAAAATAGCTATAATTGATTGAAATTATAGCGAGCGGCTACTAGGACAGCCCTCTAAAAGGTGACTTTTTGACCTCCATGCACATATCCAACGCTCCCGCACTCGATTGAATTGCCTAGAAGCTGAAACCTTGGTTATAAGCACTTAACTCATGAGCGAAAAAAACCCATAATTTTTTTTTTCAATTCGATGTAGGGTTTGAATTCTACAATTGTGCAAAGTTAGCCCTGGCGGTTACTGGGTCTTCTCCCCTAAGTGCTGCGTAAGGGCACTAGCTACCCAGCCCTAAGAAAGCACCAGGGTGGGTATGGTCATGCATCATGCATCATCCATAATACAGCGGCTGATATTGATTGAAACTGTCATGTCACTCACCTTTTTTATTGGAGGATTTTTACCTTAGAAAATATAAAAGTGCTGGAGGATTTTTACCTTATAAATTTTTTTTGGGCTTTTGTATAGTGATATTTTATTATTACTGCCCACTAAATCAATAAAGCTATGTAAAGTATTGAATATTAAAGAGGCGGCCTTTATATTAGTGGATTAATAATTTCATTGGCAATTAAAGCAATTTAGTTTTCTATTTATCACTTTAAGTGAATGCAAAATATGAAATGATAAACCTAAGGGTGTGATATTTTAAATTTTAATCATATATTATAAAAAAATTAATAGTATGATTATGTTTAGATGTGTAACTTAAATAACATTAAAAAAAAGAAATTGATGGAGATATTAAAATTTTAGAATATATTAATAATTATAAATAAAATTATTTAAAAAGTATATATAATATTTTTTATATTTTCTAAGGTGAAAACAAAACAAAACAATTATAAAATATTGATAGCTTTTCAAAAGTAAAAATTAAAAGTTACTAATTACAAAAAAAAATACTTTTCAAATAAAAATAAAGTAAAAAAATTAGATTATTATATAATAAATAAAATTGCTCTAAAGTGATTTCAAATAGATGTTTCATTTAATCTATTTTTTTGAAATAGTAAAATTAAAAATTAAAAATTTATTCTAATATATTTTGATAATGAAAAGTAATAATTAGTAATAGAAGTTTCAAAGTTAAATAATTAAAGTTAAGAATTTATGTTTAAAAATATTTTTTATGAATAAATGTTTATATATATCTTGCAATATAATATTTCTATTAATACATTTAATCATATAAAATTTCTTTTATTTCAATTTCATATTTATGTTTTATTAATAAAACTTCATATAAGAAACAACATTTTTTGTAATTTTATGAAATATAACACAAGAAGTAAAACTAAAAAAGAACAAGATTATATATTTAATACAGACACATATATATTATACTTATATTTCAATTTTAACACTACCACTTTACCAAATACATAAATTTTCTTAAATTGTTGTTTCTTTGGAGCCCTTGTGTTGGTGAGAGGTTTTAATCACACTGTAGAAGAAATTTACTACTAAATCTATAGGTTCTAGAAAAGTTGAAAATATAGAATATGTTTGACTTATTGTTTGAGGAGCAAGGCATGTAAAATAATTTGGGCAACACTGAGTAAAAGTAGAAATATGGTAATATAAATATTAAGATTGTAACATGCATGTTTTTCAATATTTTAGATGCCTATGGAAGAACTTATAGGTGGTCAATGAGTGGTGCTACTGGTTGGTTAGTTTCCAACAAATTCTTTCCATTGACTTTTAGTTTTTCCCCTATTTGTGCAAATGAAGGCCAAGACAATAATAAATAAAATGATATTAATGGTTGAGACCCTCTTATGGACATTCTGAATCTCATTAATGTATTGGGTAAACTTGATGATTGGGATGGTATGGGTTGTTGCTCTATATAGACTTTTAGAGGTGTTACTAACTTTATTTATAATTTTGTCAAACTCTTAATGATATAACATTTGAAAGATATAACAATTATATCATATTAGTAGTTTATACTAAAGCTAATTTTTATTTATAACTTAGTAAAACTTTTAATGATATAACATTTAAAATATATAAGGAAATTTATCAATTATATCATATTAGTAGTTTATATTAGTATTTTTATTGAACATGTTTAAGACTTAGTTTTATCACATGTGATAATAGTTTTCTCTTCCTTAGAATTAAAGATTATGAAATTTATTTTAAGTGGAAAAGGATATTTTAATTATAGAAAATTAAAAAATCATTTGTATCTTTAAAAGTAATGAAGATAAAAATGTTTTCACCTCTTAAACCTAACAATTAGACTTATTCTTTTAAATCTATATTTATCTCATTGAATTTTTAATAAAATAAATTAAATTTATGAAAAATATACACATCAAGTAACATTTGTAAATTATTTAATATTTAATAGAAAATTAAAAAATCATTAATAAAATTCAGAATCTTTAAAACTAATGAAGATAAAAAAAATTTCACCCCTTAAACCTAACAATTACACATGTGCTATTCAACAATTAATTTTATACAACCTATATATCTCTCATTAGATTTTTAACCATAGTTTAAATACATTTTTTTAAATAAGCCAATAATATTCTCCTTCAGATTTGATTCTATTTTTTTTTTTTTAAATAACTTTATGAGAATTATTTTATTAATTGTATTTATATAAATATAAATGATACACATATATATCATATAGTATATTAATAATATACCTATATGTTATAATTTAAAAAAATATATTATATATATAAGAAATGATAAACACATTAATATTATACAATTTTAATATATTAATATCTTATATAACAAATTTTCAATATATTAATATATTAAATAATAATTTTTATATATAATAGGTTTTATATATTATATAACAATTTTTGAATATATTAATCTTGTTTGGCAAAAAATTAATATATTAATCTTACCTAAAAAAAATTTAAAATATTAAATAACAATTTTTATATAAAATAGTTTATATATATTAGATAATAAATTCTTAAATATATTAATCTTGGTCTAGGGAAAAACACAATGCACAAAAAATAATAAGTCAAGCATATTCTATATTTTCAAATTTTCTAGAACCTATATATTTAGTAGTAAATTGCTTCTACATTGTGATTAAAACCTCCCACTAACAAAAGGCCTCCAAAGAATCAACAATTTAAGAAAATTTATGTATTTGGTAGAGTGATAGTGTTAAAACTAAAATATAAGTATAATATAAAGTCAGTTATATATAAATATATACATACATATATGTGTATTAAATATATAATCTTACTTCTTTTTTAGTTTTACTTCTTGTGTTATATTCATAAAATTTTAAAAATTGTTGTTTCCTATATGAAGTTGTGTTAAAAAAACATAGATATGAAGTTGAAATAAAAGAAATTTTATATGATTAAATGTATTAATAGAAATATTATATTGCAAGATATATATAAACATTTATTCATAAAAAAATAAATTTAAAACATAAATTTTAAATTTTAAATTATTTAACTTTGAAACTTCTATTACTAATTATTATTTTTCATTATCAAAATGTATTAGAATAAATTTTAAATTTTAAATTTTACTATTTAAAAAAATAGATTAAATGAAACATCTATTTCAAAACACTTCAGAGCAATTTTATTTATTATATAATAATATTTTCTTTTTTTTTTATTTGAAAAGTTTTTTTTTTGTAATTAGTAACTTTTAATTTTTACTTTTGGAAAGCTATCAATATTTTATAATTGTTTTGTTTTGTTTTCATCTTAGAAAATATTAAAAAATATTATATATACTTTTTTAATAATTTTATTTATAATTATTAATATATTCTAAAATTTTAGTATCTCCATCAAATATATATTTTTAATGTTACTACATAATTATACTATTAATTTTTTTTTTACAATATATGATTAAAATTTAAAATACCACACCCTTGAGTTTATCATTCCATATTTTTCATTCACTTAAAGTGATAAATAGAAAACCAAACTACTTTAATGCCAATGAAATTATCAATCCACTAATATAAAGGACACCTCTTTAATATTCAATACTTCACATAGCTTTATGGATTTAGTGGGCAGTAATAATAAAATATCACTATACACAAGCCCAAAAAAAATTATAAGGTAAAAATCCTCTAGCATTTTTATATTTTCTAAGGTAAAAAATCCTCCAAAAAAAAATGTGAGTGACGTGACAGTTTATTGTAGTCCCATCAATCAATATCAATCGTTGTATTATGGATGATGCATGATGCATGGCCATGCCAACCCCGATGCATTCCTGGGGCTGGGTAGCCAGTGCCCTGCGTAAGTGATCTAGTGAAGCCGTACGTTCAACTCTTTAAAGAATATCTATCTCCGTATAGATGTTGAATATTAAACCCTAACATTACTGTGTGTCAGATCTTGGAAAATACATTAGGCAAGGAAAAAAAGGACGAGAAAGTACATACGAACATCAAAGGATCTCGTACGCATAATCAATTTGGTGAAGGCGCACCCTCAAATCTTTAAAGAATATCGATTTCTGTACAGATGTTGTATATTAAACCCTAACATTACTGTGTGTCAAATCTTGGGAAATACACTAGGCAAGGAAAAAAAGGATGAGAAAGTACATGTGAACATCAAAGGATCTCGTACGCATAATGGGTGAAAGAATTTCAATAGTTTGAAGACAATAACAACCTTTTGATTGCACTTTCTAGGTTTTTCTTGTTGAAATAGGATATTCCTTTAGCGTAAATTAATTTTAAATTTTTATTATTTGTAATAATTAATTTTTTATATATTATAAAATGGATTGTAGTATTTGGGTTTTATTTTACTTAAAATTGATTCAAGCATGATATAAGTTAGATATAGAACAATACATACATTTTATTCTTGTTAAAGGTGTCAATCAAATCACTCTTGTTCTTTTGCGAAAATCTAAGTAGTGATGAATCTAATTGATCACTCTCTTTGCATGGAAGGAGAGCATTGCATATGGGTACTGAAGTTGTTGTATTGAGGGGAAGTCGCACTTGCAAGTTCACTTACTTCACTAGGGAGGAGCACCTAATAGCAAACTATTGAGTTGATTTGACAAAGTGGGGTTTAATGTTGATAGGCGAATCATTAAAATGGTGTTGTGATGGTTATTATTATGTGGCTAGGAGGGTCACTACTTCCAATTGTGTTTAACTTGTTTGTGGCAATGAGACAAATGTTATTTAGCCTTTGTTCTAACTCTATTAGCTCTTTCAAAAGTGTGAGTTTCCTTGCACAAAAAAAATCCCTCCCACAATCACTCGTTAGCTTGCTAGATCTCCCTTAGGATCTTCACTTACTCTCAAGCTCGATTTTTGGTGGTGCTTTTTAGAATGGCAGGTTCTTTGGCATCTCACTTAACAATGCACTAGCCCAATTCTCCTTTATTTTAAGACACATAAAGTGAGGAAAAAAGGAAAATTAAAAGAAATACTTCAATTTTTTGTTTGATCTTGTTTTTGTTGTGCTTGTTTGATTATTGCACGATTTTGATTTGTTTGAATGATTCACTAGCTAAGCTTGCTTTGCACTTGCTTTTATTTTTGGTTGAGTGTCGTGTGATGTTACAAGGGATCCTACTTTATTTGCTTGTTTTTTTTGTTTTTGAATTTATTGTTATGATATTGTTAAATGAACTAAACTACACAAAAAAGGAAATTTACTTTAGATTTTTGTGCTTTGTCATAAATCAAATGGTTTCTAATTAATCTACTTGTACAAAATAAATCTTTTATATAGATGCAAATAAAAGACTTTTTCTAAATATAATGTAATTAAGTTTTTCTTATGGTTTTTGGTTTTTGAAATCTGATATCTTGAATGTTGATTTATTGGTTACCTCATGATGAGATCAAGGGTTTTCTTACTTAAAGTGCCATATATTGGGATCAAGGGCATTTGAAGAATGCAAATAAAACTAAATCTAACTTAAGCTACTCTACTCTAAGAATTTTTTTTTTTTTATATAATCTAAGAAAGCAATAGAGCTCTTCCTTAACCAAGGATAAATAATAAAATATTACTATCTTCAAATAAATTGATATTTTCCTAATTAATACTTAATCTATTTGTACATTTTATTTATTTATTTATAAAATGTGGAACTTGCATGAAGCTTCTCTAAATAAATTTGTGTTGGTGTGTGCCCTTAGGAATTCTAATATTCTAATATTCTTTTTTAACAAAAAGGTGCTTCTTCTTGATGACAATACGATACAAGGAAAAACTAGATATAGGGAAATTGGGAAATTACTTGGATGATTGAGGGAAGTATTCAAAGATTTTAAGAAAATAACTAAAAATATCTATGGGAGTCATGTATTAGAGAATGATAAAACTATGAGTGGGGGTTCTTGTTTCAAGGATAGCCTAGTCTTCTAAGGTGATTCACAATCCTCATTTAGAGAGATGGGAAGAAATAAGAGCTTCTAAAAAAGAGCTAGTTGCAAATACAAAAAGGGATTACCTCTCAAGTGTAAAAGGTAATGGGAATATTTATAGGAATGAAGCTTCACAATCAAGGGGGATGATTAAGAGATTACTAGAGAGCTTATGAAAGTTAAGAGGGGAGGATAATTAGTTGGGGGTAGAGGCTTAGTGAATACTAAAATAAAATCACAATTAGTAGAAAAAATATGTAAAACTAACTAGAATTGAAACAATCATGCATCCTCTAAAAATAATAGGACCACCTCTTTTGAGGTTGAGGTCATTTCTTTTTCTAGGTAAATTTTCTTGAGTGACCCTATAATTAAAGGTCAATAAAATTATGCCAAAGGTGCACAAATACTCAAGTATGGCATTAAACTAGGTGGAAAAAGGGATGAGGAAGATTATTGAATTACTATCAAGTCAAAAACAATTGAGAAGTGTGTTTCATGACATATGGGTTATGAGATAGATTGGCAGGCCATCATTGGACTACCATGTTGGCCCATGTAATTTTGGGAACTCATATATTTTCCTACTTGGTATGGTTGTGTACATAGAAGGTAGGTATCATTCTTGAAGATTGGCATTATTGGACCAACACTTGGAAGTAATTACCTTTGTCATTATCTCACATCTAGATCTAAAAATAAAATTGGTTAATCATGTATAATATGAGAATCTAGTTAGTGACAATGAAATAAATAAGAGAACTTACCTTTGATGCATGGTTTATAAGATTCGACCTTTGTTTCTTGCCCCCATCACTCATTTGTAACTTATGAAATGCATATTGACATATTGAATCAATTATATAATTATAAATAATTAGCTCAGTGCAAGTGAGAAATAAGGATGAGAGGACCTACCTTTGATGTGAGCTATGTATTAATCCATGTTGTCTCACTCCACTTTTATAATTTGTTAGAATGATGAAATAAAGTGCAACATGAAAGAAAAAACTTACTCTATAAGAGAAAAATGAAGGTATTTTTTACTTGTGATGGTCCAAAGGAGCGATGTGAAAAGAGAGGGAAAATCTAGAAAGTGATCAAAAGTTGAAAAAATCACATAAAAGAACAATCGATGGAGAGACAATCATGATGACATTGAAACCATGGTTTCTTTTCAATCTCCTATGAATCCCTAGGTACAAAAAATGAGAGAAAAATCCTTTTAAGCCCTAGAGCTTTTTATTTTTATTAGAAATCATTGGTTAAGCCTAAAAAAATTCATTGTAAATGATTAGTTTTTATGATTTTTACCTTTTCATGTTTCTATTGGTTTGAACATTTTTGCTATTTTTGGGCCCTTTGAAGCTTGCTCAAGTGTGGCATGGGTCATCCCCATTATTAGGGTAGGTTTCCTAAGTGGCCCTACCATAAAAACCTAAGTTATAATTTGGGCTACCCTATAGGTTTCTCAAGAGACCCTCATGTTCATCTTGATAGGGAAATGCTAAATTTTATTACTTTAAGACTAGTTTTACATCTCTCTTGCCAATTTATTTTCGTTTACCTAGATTACATAATAATTTTTAACTATTCTATTTAATTTTTATGAGTTTTTTACTTTTGTTTCTTATCTTGTCTAATTTTTATATATTTTCTTAGGTTTGACAAAGAGCATCTTCCTTTCAAGATGCCTACATATGGTGAAATTCCACCCATGAGTAGGGATGATACATGGATGCATTGGAGGTTGCAATGAAACAAATTTCACAAGAGAAGAATATAAAAGGAAGTATGTTGTAGATACTTGATAATACTCAAGAATAATAAGCCACTTTGAGGGGGTATACCTTTAAATATCTCCAATAAGAACACAATTCACAATATGATGTTAATAAAATAACCACTAGCTCCTATGTGTATCCTACTTATGCCTTGGATGTCACATAGAACAACTTAGGTGCTTGAATATAACAACTAAGACAATATAATTATCTAAATAATAATAATAATGATCATATAACTTAATTAAGAGTTAAGGTAGCCACCAATAAGATAATCATAACCTAAAGCACACTTTAGGATTAAGGGTGTAGCAAGCCCCCTCTTCAAAGAAGTAGTATCCTTAACATTAGAATCAACTTGGGATGTTTCTACAAAATATATTTATCTTCCTATGTTGCATATTCAACCAAAAAATTCTTCTACTAAATAAAATACTTAGTGGTTGTCCTAGTCTTTAGCTTCTTTGCACATGTTTCAAGGGGAACTAACTTTAAATCCAAGATGATTCTCCTTTCTTCATATACCTTTGTTAACATTGTTTGTGTAGGGATTTTTCAACCAATAACATTATTTAAATAAGAAATATGAAAATTTTGATACATATTTGTTGTTGGATGTAACTCAAACTTGTAGTCTACACTACTAATCTTTTGTAGAATCTAGTATGAACCCTAATATTTTGGTGACAAATTTTTATTCTTTGTTTGTTTCTTGAAAGTGAAACAATGGGTTGTTTCTTGGAATTCTATGGAATGACTCCTAAACCAAAATAAAATACATATCTTGATGTGCTTTTTTTTATCATCCACACTTTCTTCACAATCACTTTTTGTGTATCCAACCAACATAAACTCATTTGCTACTATAAAATACCACATCCATTGGTTCCATTAGCATACCTCTGGATTATCTTAGTTTCTTTCCATTGTGTCTCCTTTGGATTTCCCATAAATTTGGAGATCAAACTTACTACATACATTATATTACGCCTAGTTATTTTCAAATGCATAAAAATTCTAATTGTGATTTTGTGGATGGATTCACATTGTTGCTACTATCTTTCTTACTTAATTTAAAACCTATGGTTTTTGGTGTTGGTTTAGGTTTGATATTTTACATTTTAAACCTCTTCAAGATGTCTAGTGCATACTTTTCTTGAGAAATAAAAATTCCATATTTCATTTTCTTCGCTTCAATGCCTATAAAATACTTTAACAAGACTGAATCTATCATCTCAAACTCATTTTTCATGACCTCTTTAAAACAAGTAATGAGAAACTCATCATTCCTCATAAGAATTAGGTCATCTACATACAAGACAACAATTAAAATCTTATTGTCACTTGCCTTGATGTGGAGAGTAGGATCACTATTGCTTTTGGTAATTCTATTGCTTAACAAATATGAGTCTATTATGTTGTACCATGCACATGGTGCATGCTTTAGCCCATAAAGGTATTTCTTTAGCCTATACACTTTTTTTCTTTCCCTGGAACCTCATATCTAGGTGGTTCTTCCACATACACTTCTTTCAATTCTCCATTCAAGAAGGCTAAATTCACATCTATTTGATATACCAAAACAATTGTGTTGGGATATTATTTCTAAGACTACCCACGTAGTTTCCATTCATGAAATTTTAGCATATGTTTCATCATAATCTCTTCCAAGATAATTTTTGTATCACTTAACAACTAACCTTTCTTTGCACCTTTCAATCCTTCATTCAACATTTATTTTGGTCTTATAGACCCAATTTACTCCTATCACATATTTTCCTTGTGGAATACCCACTAACTCCCATGTATCATTATTTTCTATAACATCTATTTCTTCATCCATTGCATATATTGATTTCTCATATTTAACTGCATCTTCAAAATGAATTAGATCATCCACATGTGAATATAAAGAAAAAAGAGAATTCAAACCTACACTATTGTCAACTTCTTTTTTGGTTATAAATGTAGATCATACTTTTGTAGAGGATGAAATTTTCTATCCCCGCATCTTAGGACAAGAGGAGTCCACAAGGAGAAAATGGTCCTCAAATACCTCAAGGAACAAAGCACAAGTGACATGATAAAATGACGAGAGTTCCAAAAGCAGAAAAAATAGGTCACATAGGTCTTTTGGATAGTTTAACAAGCTCTTAGCTAAGAATGATAGCATGGCACACAGACGTCTCGTACGGACAAAAAACTAACTATCAAAAAAAATAGAAAAAGGAATACTAATAATATGATTGCTAAGAACTCTTGAAATGTGGGAAAATAATAGAGAATAATAGAACTAAAATAAAGTAAACTAAATGAAATATAAACTAAATAGAATGTAGATGATAAAAATAAGGAGGAGAAAGAAAGTTTTCATAAAATACCCAAGTAATGAAGCCTCCAACAAAGAAATGTCTTCAACACTTGCAGACATAAGACCGAGAGAAAATGTTGGGGCTATTTAGGGGCTTGCATTAGTCAAATCCCATTTGATGTTTCTACCTATATAGACAACTAGATAGACAAATAGATAAAAATATAAATAGACGAGATAGAAAAATGCATAAACAAGGGATGTGGTAAATCCCAAGATGCTCAAAGACATAAGACAAATAAATATTACTTGCAAGGCTTGAGGTGAGAGCCAAGAGAGTTGTAGTGAATGTTGTGAAAACTTGGGACTATTGTAGCAAGCTATAAAAAGTTGTACAAGCTTGAGAGAAAGAGAAAAATAGAAGAGAGAATGAGAGAGAATATTCAAGAGAGCAAGAAAGACCAAGAGAAAACCAAAAGTGATCAAGAAGACCAAATGAAGTGAAAAACTAGAGTTTAAAGAGAGAAAAGGAGGGAAAATAAGGTTATTGAATCGTTACAAGCCATCTTGAGTTGTTTCCACTAGCCAAGGTAGGTGACACGTGGCAACATGATCAGAAACAATCATTTGAAAATTGAAATGTCACATAATACTAGCACGACATGCAAATGTCTATGTGGTGTGCTAATTTCCAAACAAATCATGCTTAAAAATAGTGGAAATGAGGAAAACACAAGGTTTAATGCAAAGCTAACATAAGAAGATAGATATCAATAAAACGGTATTGAGCATCCTAAGGGGAAAAAGGCTAATACAAGTGCTAAAATGAGCCTACAAAAATAATAAGGAATTGGACACTAAAGTGGATACAAAAGTGTAGGTGAAATTGCAAGGGTATGGAATTTTTGACACTTCATTTTTCCCCCACTTTGGCGAGCTTATGAATCTACATGAATATACACACTAAAGTAAATCTTACTAAAAGTAAATGACATCTTGATACTAAAAGGATATTGTAGGCGAAGTAGATAACTCTTCAAACCAAGGAGGCATGCCCCTAGGATGAAGACCTAAAAAAAAATGTATTAGACAAGAAAAATATGCACATGACAACAAGGTTAGAAAATAAAAAGCTACCAAATCACAAGGTTATAACATATACATCGATAACACATACACATAGGCACATAACAAAAAAATTGAAAATATTTGAGTTAGCAAAGTGAAAGAGACCTCAATGTGGGAGGTTATCTCAGTACTATGCATCATTCCCAAAATAACATGAAATAACATATATAAAAGAATTATTAAATGAAGAGAAGAATATAAGGATTGATTGCTTCAAGGGAAGAATGCATCCAAAAGATACAAAAGCAACCAATGCCAAAGAGAAAAGGAGAGAGAAATAGAATATTCTTAGGATGAAGAAGATGCGGGTCTTCAATCCAGTATATACAATTATAAATCCAAGCCAAGACATGAAGAGGACACAAGTCTTCTATCCTGTAAAGTTGACTACAAATTCACCACAAACATATTCATTGCAAACAAACACATGTTGGACGAAAAAGAAAAAATAAACATAATAAATCTAATGAGATAAAAAGGAATCACTGATAAGTATGAATATCAAGGCTAGAGACCATACAAAAATAGATAAAGATGACATTGATAAGTATGGATAGCAAGAGGGTGGGTGGAAAAAGTTCAAGGGCCAAAAAGTGGCCTTTTAAAAAAAAATTAAAAATCCATAATGTAGGTGTGGTATAACGTGCTTGCATTATAGCTTCAGTGTATTGAGCCTAAGACTCAATCAAAATGAACCTATAATGTACTCACATTATATGCGAGCACATTATGACATGTTATAAGGAAAAAAAAGAAAACTAAATTCATTTTTTACCGTCACATTTCCTCCATGCATGGCCTGCAAACCCTTGCAAGTCATGCTCACATTATTGAGAGCCCAAATTCCAATGTTTCTTCACTGAATCTTTACTAATTCTTTGCCAGAATTCTGCCAAATCGATGGGGAGCTCAAAGGAGTAAGCTTTAATTTTTTTTTTATGAATTTGTTGTTAAATAGGTAGATTTAATATGTTTTTGATGTTAATTTCTTTAATTTTTAGGAGTTGATAATCCATCTCATCCTCCTCCTCAAAATCCTTCTCCTCCTCATGATCGAATACCTGATGAACAACCACCCCAACAAAATACTCCAACAATTCCTCAACATCCTCTTGTAACTTAACAAAATTTTATGGGGGAAATTTAAAACAACAAAAAATAAATTGAGTTAATTGTGAGGTTGAATGATCTTGTAAGTTCAACCTCAGAAAGAACCACACTTGCAAATTCACTTTAAGCTTTGTTAACACATGTAGATGTAATTATCAATCAATTAAGTGGTTGGGCGGATAAGAGATATGAGTATAGAGAATTTTATGTAGATAAAATATACTACACACAAGTCAAAAATGAAAAAATTATAAAATTTGACTTGTGTTCACTTTTCACTAACCCACATACAAATCAACCTCTTCACCCTACAAGAAATGGGTTTCCTATCCATTGGTGGAACCACCGAGTGATAAAGGACCATTTTTGGTAGAGGTGGTGGATGGGTTTTGACCATCCTCCATGCAACAATAATGAGGTCTCACAATATTTCTTGAGGAAACTCTACTACAAGTTTTTCCTCAACAAAATCCCCAACTATTTTGATATGTGGGACTTCCACAGTAGAGGTGGTGGTTTGGCATAGGATAGACCAAGGGCATGTCTTGATTCTTAGTGTCTAGCAAGACTAGCACTCGCTAGATCGACTTATGAACATGTGGCTATCCCTTCCACTGTGAAGGAAAGTGTTGAGGTTGAGACTCTACAATCTATTAGTTATTTGACCCAGAGTATCATAGAATGTGGGAGTCCTACAATACAACATGATTTGGGGGAGACTTCGAAGGGTAGGGTTCCATCCCATATTCGTCAAGCTTGCAGGTCCACCTGTGGCTATGACCCCACAGATAGTCAAGAGGTAGGTGCACAAGCTAAGTTTGCAACTGACCATTTAGCAATGATAGATGCCATCTTCAATGAGGATTTCAGCCTTGATACTTAGGTAAATTTTAGCAAGTTCATTGAATTTAATTTATTAAATTTTATTTTTGAAATGCAAGATTAACTAATTTATTTTAATGATTGTAATAAAATTTTAGGGTCATAGTGCTCATACTGTTTTCATCGTCCCTCCACCTTTGTATTACTCCATGACATCTATTGTCAAGGTATATAACTAGTAAACAATTATAAATATTCCATGCAAATATCATTGTTATATGAATGGTATTTTAATATCTAATTTTGGATTTTTTTTATTGATTAAGCAAGGAAAGGGCCCTAACCCTTACAAAAGAACAGTAACCAAAATACCATTAGCATGACAAAATAACACAACAAAGGAAGCAAAACAAAAAGAGAACCACTCCCCTCAAAGCTAATCAACCAAAAAACATTAGCCTGCCTATACCCACTGCATCAAACTTTATAAACCTATCAATAATCCCTAAGAGATATAACCAGTTCATCTTAATATCCATCCATAAAATTAGGTTATACCAACATAACCTTAAAAGAGTATCCAACTGATAACTAGAGTTCTTAACAAAAATAGAACTAGAGAAATAATAGTCTAGACACCTATGGCCTATATCAAATAAACATCTCATAGAATAGAAAAAAAAACTTCATGACAACACATAACAAAAAATAAGAAGAACAAGCACCAAGGATCAAGCATCCTCAATTAGACTACATGCCTTCATGAGATCTTCAACAAAATCTTCAAACTTATCTTTGAGCTCCATTCTTCCAGATAAATCAACCTCTTCATCATTTTCCTTTTTCTTCTATTGTTTCTTTATATTTCCTTGTCCATAGATAGTGTCCATGATATCTTTTTTCATAACCGCATCCATAACCCTACACAAATTCTTCACTGCATTTTCAAATGCCTGGAATTTACTAGCATTATCATCCTTTTGCATAATTTTTTCCAACAAATCCATCCTTTCCTCCACCCTTTGAATTTGACTAATATCAAAACTCGACATCTGATTTTAGATGTTGAACAGGTTAATATTGGATATTTCATGACAACACCTCCTAGTGGCGATGGAGTTCAAACCTTCACTCAGGCAATAGAATAAATTTTTTAACTAATTAATTGTACTTAATAGAATTGTGTAGTTTATATTCATATCGTTGACTACATTACATTGCACATCTTTCAAACTCAAAGAATTATTTCACATTGCATAACTAATAAATAGATGTTGACAAATGACAAAATTTCAATTACAATTTAGTTTTTTAGAAAGTCAACATAAGAAATGATGCAATAACTTCACCTAGCATAAATAATGACTAGGAGTAGTTTCCAATTGCATTTTCTTGTCATGGCATTCCATGAGACCACATTCTATTGAGGCATTTTTTCAAATAGTTCACTACCTTGTCTATGCTATGGATGCTTGGAAAAAATCTATCAAAGCATAATAGTAAGCAATAATATAGACAAGGTAGTGAGTTGTTTGAAAAAATGCCTCAAAGAAATGTGGTCTCATGGTGATGTCCATCACCATGAGACCACATTTATTTTAGTCATTTTTTCAAACAACTCACTGCCTTGTCTATGCTACTACATTTTCCATACATGTCTGCCAAAGCATTTTATCAAACAACTAACTTCCTTGCTACTATGGCTAAAAGCCTAAACCAGGTGTTTTCCAACAAACTATGGATGCTTGGAAAAAATATATCAAAGCATAATAGTAAGAAATAGCATAGACAAGGAAATGAGTTTTTTGAAAAAGTTCCTCGAAGAAATGTGCTCTCATGGTGAGGGAATGCCATTGCATCACCATGAGACCACATTTCTTTGAGGCATTTTTTCAAATAGATCACTACCTTCGGAATAGATAATCCTCTTTAATCAAATCAAATCATTTTAAGGTCATGGATTTGATCCCCAAATCTAATCCCTTCCTCCATCTTCATCCTTAGATCCTATTCTTCCAGTCCCCAAGTTCATTTATAATCCATCATCCTAATTTCCATCTTCATCCAAAATAAATACCAATCTTTCTTCCAATCAATCCTCCACCATGTCTAATCATCTAATCTATCCTCCATCCAACCTAATCTATTCTAATCCAACTTCATCAATTCCATCCAACCCCAACCATATCGATGATGATAAGGATAGTATTTTTTACCAACACAAATATAATCCCAATGATGACAATGAGAGCATTGTGGATCACCTTGAATCCATTTTCAATAGATAGAATGCTCCAATTTTCCACCAATCTCCCATCCAAAGCTCCCCTCAAGTCCCATCCATATCATCCCCATCCACCACCACTAATTTATCTCCACCTACTACTTCCATAACTATAAGGATGCCATGCTTAGATGTCTCCTTGGCATTGGTGCTAAGCTTCCATCATCCCCACCTTCATCCAATCCCAATCCATCTCCTCTTTCTTATTCTTCCCCTTCTTTTGACAATGAAAACCAAGCCTTTAGCCAAAATTCCCCTCCAAATTCTTTTCAAGGTCCTCATCTTCATCCACAATTTACCAATCCATGGAATATTCTACCTCTTATTCCCCTTGTTCATATCCCACATCCTTAAAATCCACATCACCCCACTATTACCAAGCATAGTCATCCCATGTCTCTCATAATAACTTCCTCCAAGGACTATTTGCAAGGGCGGTTGTTTCCCCATGCAAAAACAAAGTGGTGCAATCTTCCCATATCATGCATCCACCTTCATCACTATTGAAAATGGGGGTAATTTTGTAGCTTAATACTTCGTAAAACTATTATAGCTGTAGATCTAATTAAGTATTCTTTGTTACAATTTCTTTGTGGATGATTATTTGTTTACATTCATTTTACCATTTTTAGAAATAGGCAAAATATTGTAGAAGAATAAGACCAAAAGATAAAAGTTACACAACATATATCATGGAGAAACCCTTTCAAGAAATAAATCCATGAAGAATAAATAGTACTTGTATTATTTAACCTTAGGAAAAGATTACAATAATTCTTTATCAATCCTTCCTTGGGATGCTTCTTTTTCCTTCAACAATTCTTCTTCACAACCTACAATAAAATTTGATAAACTCTCTTCAACTTTCTATAACAAATAGACAATAATGAGCCTCGTAAACTCCAAAAAGTTCATAATTACAAAGCGCAATGCTTATCTCACAAAACCCATGCCTATTCTTTGCAAGCAGAGTTCTACCATGAAGAACAATGTCAAAACATGTCCTTCATGCATTTGGGTGTCCCAAACTGAAGTCATAACTCAACAATTATTATGAAGATATATTGTAAGATTATCCTCAAATTTGTCACCCAAGAATGGGCCCACTTAACTTAGCCTTATAAAATATCTTATCATACAAAAGTGTTAACTCCAAGATGCCAACTTGGGCACCCACGGTGGGTCCAAGTCAATCTCTATTAACTAAAACATATCTCTCCACCATTCATGCAAATATCATGCATGATTGATCATCCCCTATTAACTGTAAGTAGTCACTTGTTATCTTTCATGCAACTCAAGTCATTAGCATGCAATTCAAGTCAACTAAAGTCAACTAACATGAAACTCAAACTAACTACATGCAATTGAAGATAACTGAACTAAACTCCATGCATGTAAACAACAATTCATAACCTCTAGGATCTTTACATGCATTACTGAAGTGTTATCTTTTACTCCAAACAACTAACTTAATTCAAGTTGGGTTCCACCTTCCATGTGGGTGTCCCATGTGCTCTTATTTTGTAGGAGATCTTCATGGGCATCCCCACATGTTCCTATCATTTAGAATTAATTACAAATTTCAATTAACATGTTCATTTCATTTGAATTTAATCTCTTTCCAATCCTAGAGTTGGAGAACACTTTCCAAGGACTCAGGGGATACATGAAATATTTTAGGATTGCAATTAAATGGCATCCTATTCCCAACATTCTCCCACTTGACATTATACATTGCAATTATTCTAAATAAGGAATCATTATTATAAATCAAGTACAGGACTCAAGGCCAATGGCCTTCCTACACCAACTAATCAATCCATGTCAACTTGAAATGCATCTTGCATAATAATGACGCTCCAAGAAAATGATTAATACTCAAAACCAAGAGAAATTAACTATAGGAACTAGTTTCATAAGATAATTTGCAACATTAATTAAAGTGTCAACTTTATCAATTGATACCTTCCCACTCTCAACCATTTCTCGCACAAAGTGATACTAAACATCAACATGATTAGTATGAGCATGATACATAGGATTTTTTTGGCTAAACACATAGCACTTTGACTATCACATTCAAGTTTAACTTACTTGAAATTAAAACCAATACCTTTCCCAAGTCTCTGTATCCAAATTTCCTCTTTGGAGGCATGTGAAACTACCGAGTGTGTTGAAATCACACCCAACCAAGGTGTAGGTTTCTCTATCTTTACTGTTGAAAAATATTTTCTTACAAGTAACCATTCCAACATATATTTCTTACCATAAGAGAACTCAAGCCTCACCTATTTCTCCAAGTATCCATGAGGACCTATAGCCAACCAATCCATGCCAAAATCCAAATGCAACATAACACTATCATGAAGTAATCAAGCAAATGATTAATGTACCCAATACTTAAGAGAACTACGCAAGATCAATGTCAAAGCTCCAATCATGAATCAGGAACATAAACATGATAACATGATCTAACCATCTCCTACTATGAGATTACATGCACCATAACATATATACATATTGGTCTCAAGAGAACAAGTACCATGCCAAAATCTAAATGTATATCAAGACTAAACCATGACATAATAACAACCACTCTAAACCAAGAAAAAACCATATCCCCAATCACATGAAAATAATGTTACCAATGATGCATCCACATCATTGCCAACAACTCCCATTGAACCATGGGACAAGCTACACATGGCATCATGACTACCATCCTCCTCATGAAGATCACTCTTTAACATCAAGCAAAGAGTCATCACTAAAATTTTTACATGAAATGATCAAAGCATGATTACTGTCATCCAAGGATTGCTCTATATAAGAATCAAAACTCTTTTTCTTGTTCTTACAATTCTTCTTCACATGACCCAGTTTACCACAGTTCCAACACTTTACCTTACTCTGTCCTTTTGACTTACCCTTCCCTTCTTTGTCTCCCTTAGGTTCCTTTTTCTCAAGCCTACCTTTTATAAACAAGGCATCTTGGATTTCCATTTTATACTTCCTCGTCATCTCCTTTGATAGGAGAGTAGGAATTATATTATCCATCTTCAGATCTACACCACTACCACTAATAACAACAATTAGATTTTCCCAAGATTCAGGTAAAGAACAAAGTAAGAATATGAATTTATCTTCATCTTCTAGCTTTACATCTATAGATGCTAACTGACTTTCAATCAAATTAAAAGCATTCAAATGATTTGCAACAGAATCACCATCTTTAATCTTTAAAGAATACAACTGTCTTTCCAGATACAACTTATTAGTAAGACTTTTGGTTTGATAGATATCACCTATTCTCTTCCACAACTTATATGTAGTAGTTTCTTCTAAAAAATTCAAGAGATCAACATTAACAAGAGATAATCTTATGGTCCCTCTTTCCTTCTTATCAATTTTATCCCAATCCTCATATGGCATCATTGTAGGTGACTTTGTCTCATTACCAACAGCTAACCATTGATCTCTCTCTTCAAGGAGATCCTCCATTTTTAGTTTCCACATCTCATAATTAGATCCATTGAATCTTTCAATATCTAAATGAGAATTAAAACTCATTGTAACAAAATTATTTTCCAAAAAAATTATTTTCCAAAATCAGCAATAACACAATAGTGAAAGCTACCACTACAGCCAAAAAACCTTCAAACTTTTAAGAGAAAGGTGTCCTAAACTCTACCCAACCATTAGCTCTGATACCAAATGTTGAGAATGGAGGTAATTATGTAGCTTAATACTTTGTAAAACTATTGTAGCTGCAGATCTAATTAAGTATTCTTTGTGGATGATTATCTACTTAGATTCATTTTACCATTTGTAAAAATATATAGAATATTGTAGAAGAATAAGACCAAAATATAGAAGTTATGCAACATATACTATGGAGAAACCCTTTCAGGAGAAAACTCCACCAAGAATCAATAGTGCTTGTATTATTTAACCTTAGAACAAGGTTACAATAATTCTTTATCAATCCTTCCTTTTGATGCTTCTTTTTCCTTCAACAATTCTTCTTCACAACCTACAATAAAATATGATAAACTCTCTTCAACTCGTTGCAATAAATAGACAATAACGAGCCTTGTAAACTCTAAAGAGTTTACAATTACAAAGCATAATGTCTATCTCACAAAACCCACACCTATTCTTTGCAAGTAGATTTCTACCATGAAGAACAATGTAAAAACAAGTCCTTCATGGGTGATACCACAATAATGGGTTACAATTTTTGGCCAAAATTGACATTAAAATCAGGATTTTTCACCTGATATTCACTTTCTTACACCTATAGTAGCTAAACCATTAAGAATTTGAATATGAATCAAAATAGTTATTTGTTACATCTTTTGTGTAGATTTTAATTATATTTTTTAAAAAAAATTAAAAAATAAATTGTGAATCATTTTATGTAATTTTTAATAACTTATTTTTTTACTAATCAACATTTTTAAAAAGTGATGTTTACTTCAGACCACATAACTTTTTTAATAGATAGGATACAATTCTAATTTTTAAAATACAGTTTTTCCACACCAATATCTAGAGCATGGATATTTTTTCATAATTTTTTGTTACATATATATTTTTTAATTAACTTATTCCTTTTTTGTTGGAATAAGGACATCAATACCTAGTGCACATGTATTTTTTTAGAAATTATTTTCTCTATTTTTCTATTTTTTCTTATGTGTGAAACAAAGAACTTGATGTTCATTGAAAAATATTACATTTGCAAGAAATAAAATATATATAATAATCAAATTCAACATATTTAAAATTATACTTTTTGGGAAGCTTATAATAAGGGATACATGCTTACAAAAATAATTTTTAAATGAATTCATTTGATCGCCCAAAAGGTAAATCAAAAGTGGTTTTTTATCAACATTTTGATAGGTGTAGAGGAGATTCAATTATAGGAATGGTTTAAATCTAACAAGGTTCTATCCAAAGGGGTTTGATCTACAATGGTTTGATCAATCCGCCTTTAATTAAAATCAGTTAAATGGAACCTTTAAAGTCTTAAATAATTGTATTTTCTAAAAATATGTTATTTCAGGAAAAATTCAGGATGTACCAAAAAGTGTAACACATTATTGTGGCAGACCCCTCATCCATTTGGGCATCCCAAACTAAAGTCATAACTCAATGTTGATTCCAAAGATATATTCTAAGCTTATCCTCAAAGTTGGCACCCAAGAATGGGCCCACTTAACTCAGCCTTATAAAATATCTTATCATGCAAAAGTGTTAACTCCAAGATGCCAATTTGGGTGCCAAAGGTGGGTCCAAGTCAATCTATATTAATTGAAACATATCTCTCAATCATATATGCAAATATCATGCATGATTGATCATCCCCTATTAACTGTAAGTAGTCACCTATTATCTGCCATGCAACTCAAGTCATTAGCATGCAATTCAAGTCAATTTAAGTCAACTAACATGCAAATCAAACTAACTACATGCAACTAAAGATAATTGAACCATAACTGAACTCAACTAAACTGAACTGAATTGAACTGATACTGAACTAAACTGAACTTAACTGAACTTAACTGATCTAAACTGAATGAAACTAAACTGAACTCGATGCATGTAAACTTCAATCCCTAACTTCTAGGATCTTTACATGCATTACTGAAGTGTTATCTTTTACTCCAAACAATTAACTTAACTCAAGGTTGGTTTCACCTTCCATGTGGGTGTCCCATGTGCTCTTATTTTGTAGGATCTCTTCATGGGAATCCCCATATGTTCCTATCATTTAGAATTAATTACAAATTTCAATTAACATGTTCATTTCATTAGAATTTAATCTCTTTCTAATCCTAGCATTGGGGAACAATTTCTAAGGACTTAGGATATACATGAAATATGTTTAGGATTGCAATTAAATGGAATCCTATTCCCAACAATCACCCCCACAACAAGATAAACCCTAATACCCCGAATCTTAAATGAATCCCCTAGCAATCCATCTATCCAAGTTGAGTACTTTTATAAACCTTCCTCCCTCATAACACCATCCATATCAGATGAGCTATGTCCATCTCCTAATCCAAAGCATGCTAAGATAGATTCCCCTCCACATAAATATCAAGGAAACCCTTCTCCTCCATCATATGATCCTATTTCCAATGAAGAACAACATATCCCTTCCATCTCAAGAGAAAGATATCCCTCCACCCCTCCCTCACAATCCCCTCTTCCCCACTTCATCTAATGACATCCTTCTATGTCTAGATCAAAGTACCTCTTCCAATCCATTGTATGATCACTCTTGAAATGTGGTCTCAAAGTACACCTTCCACCTCATTTAATGATCCTCTTCCCCTCATGATAAAAAAAACCCTCCCTCTTCATGTCATGATCCCCTTCCATCTCATAATCAAGACCACACTATACCATTCACCCCATTCCAACATAATATCATAGAGAAGGAAATGAATTGTTTGAATATATGCCTCAAAGAAATGTGGTCTCATGATGATGGAATTCCATGACAAACAAATTTGACATGGCATTCCATCAACATGAGACTGTATTTATTTGAGGCATTTTTTCAAAAAATTCACTACCTTCTTTATGCTACCACATTTTTCATACATGTCTACAAAAGCATTTTATCAAATAGGTCATTGTCTTGTTGCTATGGATAAAATCCTAAAACAAGTGCTTTCAATTAATCTATGGATAGGGAAAATAGTAAGAAAAATAGTAAGAAATATATAGTTTAATAAGTACTCAAAATTTTGTTGATTAACTCAGACATTATAAGCCATGACCTGCATCACTATTCTAGTTTTTGTGATTGAATAATTTGTTATTTTATTTTCAAATGATGGAAGGAGAAAGGGATAATTATTTCAAATGTTATAATTGCAACTCCCTTGGTAGAAATGTATGAGAAATTTGGAAGCATGGACAAGGCATGTGAATTTTTTGACAAAATGTTTTAAGAAATGCATGTAAAATGTGGTAGCATAGACAAGGTAGCGAGTTGTTTAAAAAAAATCCTCAAAGAAATGCGGTCTCATGGTGGTGTACATCACTGTGAGACCACATTTCTTTGAAGCATTTTTTCAAATAACTTACTACTTTGTTAATGCTATCACATAGAAAAGGTAGTGATCTATTTGAAAAAATGCCTCATAGAAATGGGGTCTCATGGTGATGTACACCCCATTTTTACGTTGTATTTTCTCAAATAGTTCACTACCTTGTCAATGTGGTTTCATTGACAAGGTAGTGAGTTGTTTGAAAAATGCCTCATAGAAAAGGGGTCTCACAGTGATTTACTAGCTTTTCAATGTGGTAGATAGTGAGTTGTTTGAAAAAATGCCTCATAGAAATGGGGTCTCATGATGATGTACATTTTTTCAAGCAACTCACTACCTTGTCTATACTACCACATTGAACAGGTAGTGAGCTCACTACCTTGTAATGTGGACCTTGGAATGGGGTATGGCATCTATCAAAACATAAAAGGGGGGATTTTAATGAGTGTTATGGTTTCAATTTCCTTAGTAGACACATGCAAAATGTGGATGCATATATAAGGAACATGAAATATTTTACAAAATTCCTCAATGAGATATATCCTTGTGGACTATAGTGATTGTAAGATATGCACAAAATGGAAAATGTAGGGAAAATTTGGTAGCATAGACAATGGAATGAGCTGTTTGAAAAAATGTCTCAAAGAAATGTGGTCTCATGGTGATGTACATCACCATGAGACCACATTTCTTTGAGGATTTTTTTCAAACAACTCATTTCCTTGTCTAACATGTTTGATAAAATGATTTGGTAGAAATGTATGGAAAGTGTGGTAGCATAGACACAGTAGTGAGCTATTTGAAAAAATGCCTCAAAGAAATCTGGTCTCATGGTGATGGAGAAAATGCCTCAAATAAATGTGGTCTAGTGATGGACATCACCATGAGACCACATCTTTGAGGAATTTTTTCAGACAACTCACTACCTTGTTTATGCTTTGATATATTTTTTCCATGCATCCCTCTTTTTGTCAAAAGAAAATGTTTTAGGAGTTTAGAAATAGTAGCAAGGGGACCTTGGAATGGGGTATGAAATCTATCAAAACATAAAATGGGGGATTTTCATGAGTGTTATGGTTGCAATTTCCTTAATAGACACATGTGAAATGTGGATGCATAAACAAGACACATGAAATATTTGACAAAATGCCTCAATGAGATATGTGCTCATGGAGTACAATGATTGCAAGATATGCACAAATGGAAAATGTATGGAAAATTTGGCAGCATAGACATGGGAATGAGTTTTTTGAAAAAATGCCTCAAAGAAATGTGGTCTCAGTGTGATGGACGACTCTAGGAAAATTCACTACCAACAATTCATCGACAAAAAATTCACCATGGGAAAGTTCACCACCACCTGCAATTCATCACTGTGGAAAATTAATCGCTAAATATTCATGCAATTAATTTTTCACGTGGTGAATTGTCATGAGAGTGAATTTTCCTGTAGTGAATTGTTGGCAGTGAATTTTCCGTTAGTGAATTGCTAGCGGTGAATTTGCTAGATGTCATTGGACATCATCTTGAGACCACATTTCTTTGAGGAACTTTTTCAAACAGCTCATTGCCTTGTCTAACATGTTGGATAAAATGTTTTGGTAGACATGTATGGAAAATGTGGTAGACATGTATAGACAAGGCACATGAACTGTTTGACAAAATACCTCAATGAGATATGTCCTCTCATGGACTACAATGATTGAAGGATACACACAAAATGGATTTGTTGAAAAGGCTTTAGAAAATTTCAAGAAAATGCAATTTCTAGGTGTAAAACCAAATTCCAAAGAATTGTCCAACATCCCCCATGTCGATACCAAAATGGAAGCTTTGGAAAGGGGTATGCACATCCATAAAAAAGGAATGAGAAATCATGTTGTAAGTGTGGAAAAAGTAAACTAAATACAATTAAATACACCTCTTAATAAGACATTAGATCAAGATTAAACATGAATTAAACTAATTTAAAACATTGAAATTCCTAAAGACGTCTCATTGTCTCCTATCTCCAAAGATTTATCAAGTTACAAAAGCTCTCAGATTTGTAAGCATTGTAACTATTTAAAATTCCTATGTAGAGAATGAAATAGATGCTAAATGTAACGATGTGATGATTAAGAATGATTTCTAAGTGATATGAAGCTATTGTAAACTCTTCTGATGAAAACTGATAAAAGGAAGCTAAAGTAAAAACTAATGATGTTGTCATGATATGAAATCTGCTAAGGCCATGATGCTATGATGATACTAAAATACTAATGTTAATGCTTGTGATTGTTTGGTTGCTTGGTTTATTCCTACAGAGTATGTTTGCATAAATTGAGATTTCTCGGATCATTTTCATGTTTCAGAAGGTTGTATATATAGATTTCTAGCAATAGTTTTACACAGGGGTAACACAACAGAGGCTAAGATTAAATTTGGAGATTTAAATGGTAAGAGATGAGAAGGTGGAGCTAATCATGGGGGATTGTTCCTCCCCATGAAAAAACTAGGCAAGATGAGAGGAAAGATTTGAGGAAGAAGATTGAGAGGATTGCTTGTAGGTTTTTCCTCGAGGCTTTTCCTGTGAACGCTAGTTAAATTAATTAAATTTGAAAAATGTAATTTTATTGGCAAGTGAATAGAGGGATTTGATTTATGCTTTTATTTAAATATTTTTGATTTATTTAAATTAACAAAAAGAGAGATAAATAATTTAATAAAAAAAGTTATAGAAATTGTTTATTAAATAAAAATAGAAGGAATATGATAATTAAATTAAAGATTTTAGGATATCTTTATTTAATTAAGAAGAAATGTGATGAGATAATTAAATAATACCAACTATTGAAGTTGTATTTATAATTTAAGATAGAATTTAATGGATAAAGTATAATAATGATAATAATTAAATAAAGCAAAGTATTTAATTTTGTTTATTTAATTAAAGAGGAAAATAATGTGATAAAATAGAAGAATTAATAATGAACTTAATATAAATAAATATTTCTATTTATTTGTTAAGTAGATGAATTTAGATTAATTAATCAAATAAGTCATATTTAATTAATTAGATTGTTTAGACCATTTTTAGGTGTATACATTTTGCCCCTCTTTGAACTGATGTGTTTACGCATTGCTTCAAAGAAATTTTTGTGTTGTTGTTGCTTGTATCGACAAAAAAAAATTCAGTATGGCCCAGACATGATTTTCAAGTGATTAATGGATATATATGCCCCCTCGGGAGATAAATTGATGAATTTTTTATTATTTTAATTTTTAAAATTTTTTGATGATTTGATGTAGATTTGATGAAGATTTGATAATGAAATAATTTATCTCCCGATAATTGATGAAGAAAGTGGCCTTGGATGAATTTCAATTAATCTCCCCTTTTAAAAAATTAAATCAATCCCATAAAAATCCCTTTTTAAATAACCTATAAAAGGTTAAAAAAGTCTTTTTCACTTCATTTATACATTGTGACTTATGAAAAATTGGTGAGAGAGATTCTTGTGCCACTTGGAGCGAGATGTTGATTCCATATCACACCCACCGTTTTGATCGTGTTTGATGACATCAATGGTCGGTCACATTCGGTCCTCTGGTATGTCTATTTTTTCCTTGGTTTTCATGCATTTTCCTTGTTTTTTGTGTATTTTTTGGATTTCTGATTTTGAACTCCTTTTAGCATTTTAGAATCCGTTGCAGCGCTTTGCAGTTTTGTTGTAGAACTTTTAAGTTTCATTGTAGCACTTCTGTAATTTTAGCGCTTAGGAGGTTTGTTTTAACACGTTGGTAGGTTAGGTTAGCGCTTTCCAAAGTTTACCACTTAGGATACCCATTCTAGTGCTTCTATAAGATACATTAGCACTTTCAAAACTTTAGCACTTTGGTTGGATTTTGTAGCACTTAGACTTCCTGTTTTAGTGCATTTAGATTTTTAGCGCTTTTACCAAAAATGTTAGCACTTTGACCAAATAGAATGACGCTTTTGATAAAATGGCACTTTGTCCATCTATAATAGCGCTTTTATCTGATGAAATGGTGCATGCCATTTTTTTAGTGCTTTGAATTCCTTTTTGAGCATATTTAAATCAAAGTGTTGTGATTTTTGTCAATTTGTTCTTGATGTTCTCAATTTTTGATTGTACCAGCTGTTGGTTTGATATGAATGATTTGTGTAATCAAATACATGATTTTTTGACCTCATGATAGGCAAGTTCTGATGTTTGTTTTGATGATAAATATCCTCATGATAGGTGAGGAATAACTATGATTTACATACCTCATGATAAGCAAGGTTGATTTGATGCATTGATGATTGACCTCATGATAGGTGAGGTTGATTTGATGCATTGATGATTGACCTCATGATAGGTGAGGTTCAATGATGTGTTCTCATGAGATTTGATCAAAATTTTCACCAAGAGCTGACTTGATTTGATATGGTATTTTGATGTTAGTTGATGATTGACATGAATTGATTGACTTTGATCTTGTTATGATAATAGGAGCGATTGGGGAACCTCTAGGTTTGAGAGTGTTTCCCTTGCACATTTGATCTTATACCATGGTTGGCACAACTTGTGATAGTTATTATCACACATTGTGGATTGTCTCCCCTTCTATATATGCCCCAAATTAGGATTAATCGGGGTTTTTTGACAACACTAGCCGAGAGGTGGCATAGTGAGCACAACACCTTTCATCTTCCTACTAGTGAGATGACAGTCACCCCAGAGGATGTCTGGTGGATTCTGCAGCTTCTGATTGTTGGAGATGTTATCATATATGATTCTACAGAGCAGGGTGGGACTAATGCCCTTCGTAGAGTGTTTTAGGATAATCATATTACTGGAGAGTGGATTCCATGGCATGAGATGGTTGACTCATATGCCACTTTTCCTACAGTACTGGCTGGATTCATCGAAGGATTCCTTAGCCTGATCATAGGTCTAAGGGATTCTCAGTTGGTTTGGGCCAAGTTTTTGAGAGTATGGTTGTTCATGGTACCAAATATGCTTGGGCAATGTGTATGCTTTCCCATTTATATCATGATTTACATTCAGCTGTGTATCTTAGTGGTTGGATTTTATCGGTCGATGTTACTTTGCTTCAAGTATGGGTGTGGGAGCACATAGCTGTCACTCATCTAGTTCTAGTTAGATAGAGGCCACCCATGAGACCTTATGTGTTCAGATATGCCAGACAACTTACTTAGTCTAGACTGGGTAAGTTAGAGTATTGGAGGAGAGTTATTGATGACATAGAGTTTGTGACATGGAGTCCCTACCTAGATTGTGATCATTGGGACGATGATGATATTCAACTGCCATTTCTTTGTCAATCGATGATCCTGATTGGTATGCTTATCAGGTATTGGAGAGATTCTTGATCAGACGGGTGTACAGATAGTATGTGATGGTATAGGGTATGCCCTAGGGTATTGCTCATTATGCTCATCATCAGTTGGATACTATAGATTGGGGACCTTATTTTTCATATGTAGCTGTAGTTTAGGATTTTTTAGCTTTACAGCCATTTGAGTGGGACATTTGGCCAGATATTGTCGAGCCTCTAGTTACAGCAGAGTATGCTGAGTTTTTCACTTTGCATCTACTCCCACACCTTACCATTCTAGATGAACCTACCCCAATACTTGCAAAGGAGGACATTCCTGTTGCGCATGGTCGAAGACGAAGGAGAGAGGATGTTGGAGGGGTTGAGGCAGAGGACATTGGTGTGGTTGGTGAGGCAGATGTCAAGCTTGAGGAGGATGTTGGGGTAGAGGAGGATGTTGGTGTCAAGGAGGATATTGGTGTCGAGGAGGATCTTGGTGTCGAGAGTAGTGGAGATGAGAGCAGTGGGGATGATAGATTTGATAGTGGAGAGGTTGCAGGTGGGTTGGGCCTTGTTTTAGATTTGCTTGATGAGACTATGCCTCACAAGAGGTAGGTTGTGGCAGGTGTTTCAGAGCGGCTGCAGATAGCGGATCTTCAGGTTTAGTTAGAGACTACTTAGGAGTAGCTTATTCAGGCTCAGGGTTTACTAGAGCAGACCCAGGCTCAGATGTAGGAACAAGCCAAGTTGCATGCATAGACTCTATCATTAGTACAGGCTCAGTTAGTCATAACTCAGTCATAGATTGTTGCATTGATAGTTGAGAGGGATGCGGCTAGATAGACAGTAGGGTCAGCCCAGGCTCAGATTACTTTGTTGATAGCTAAGAGGGATGTGGCTAAGTTTGTAGCAGAGGGTGCTCAAGATTCTGCCAATAGATTACAGAGACTAGCAGATGATACCTCCTTAGCAGATTACATGTGAGAGGTTGCTCATATTGGTGAGGAGATTGAGTTTTATAAAGCAAGATATTATGATGCAGTTCCTTTTGAGCAGAGAGTTAGCTATGTGAGGTCTTGTTCTGCTAGGTCACAATCTAAGACTATCAGTGCAGGTGTTATGCAACCTCTACCTAAAGATCCTAGGGATCTCAATTCCTCTGGTGGTAGGGGTCTTGATCCTGTGATGCCTACACCATTTGGAGCCAACAACACATGATTGTTGTTTGTGTTATGTTTGAGATGTGATGTACACTTTGATTATTTTGATATACATCCATTTTTGATGTTATATCTCTCTTTATTTCAGACATCATTGTATACTTCACATTATGATTTTGATATATCTGAGATTCAATGGATTCTATGGTCTATTATGTGTTCTATATGATTCTTTGATGGATGCATTTTCTTCTATGTTTTATATGCTATTTGATGGTTTTATTATTATGATGGTATGCTTTGATATGATGTTATATATATGATGCACATAATGGTAATGTATGGATGCATGTTATATGGATACATGATGTATATTGATTGATGATTATGGATTGATGTGTTTAAATGATATACTATATGTGATGTAAATGCAAATATATGATGTAATAAAATGGATGAAAATGTTGAATGATACATGATACAATAATTTGATGGACTTTATGATCAAATGGATGGATTATAAATGGATGGATTTAATGAGTTATGATGATTATGTATGTTTATGAAAATGGAATGATATAGATATATGTATGTTGAGATTTTTTTTATGATATGATGAGAATGTGAAAATGATTTGATTGAAATGTATGAATGATGAAATGATGATGTAAATGCTTTTAATGTATGTAAATGAATATGATGATGCAACTATATGATCATGAGGATTTTTTTGTTAATGTCAAGTATACTCAGCCTATTATGATAAAAGATAATTGTTTAATGAATGATTTACAAATTTTATAGAAAATACTCTATAGATGTAACACTATTATGGATGCAATATACTTTTACCATGCAAATCTACATGTAAACATAGGCATTTCAACAGTGTGTTTGTGCTTTGTATCATCATTGAGCTTTTAAAATGTTGAAAGTGAGTACACGCATCAAAGGTATAATGTAAACCGATGATGACCTGAGTGCTACTTTCATGATTTTTGATATTGCAAGTGAACACAAGCATCAAGGTATAATTAAACCAAGATGACCTAAGAATTTTTTGTGTAAACCAACAAGAATTAACCACTTTCCTATGTGAATTGGAATGTCATCCATGATACTTTGTAGAGCATTTCCTACAATGATTCACACAGTAATTATGATTAATTCATAGACAACAAACAAAGAAAATACCATTTCTTCTTCCTAGCTTCTCTAGTTCAATACATTATTGAGTTGCTCCAAAGAAATGATAGCAATAATTAAAGTACAACTTATCCTAGAAATTTTTCTTAAAGTATTTCAATCATTGTTCAGATTAGATCATCCATCCTGATTTTGTGATGTTTTTTGTGTTTTCAAGATTTTGGATCAAACTAACCTAAAGACCTGTCCTAGGGGCCTCGGGGGTTGATCAATGTGATATGGATGTTTGATGCATTTTCGATGTTGATTGATGTTCCATGTTGGTTTTTGTTTCGATTGCTATTTTTGTTTCTTTTGTCCAACTGTCGTTTGTCCATTTGATTAAGCTCCATGTTTATGTTTCCCCCAATGATTTTTAGATGTTGCCCCCAAGATAGGGTGAGATATGACCATGTGATGTCATATGATAATGGATGTAAATTGATGGTGGAAGTAACAACCATGACATGTGTCCAAAATAGATGGGAGAGCTGATTTAAATCACAAATAGTGCCTGTTACCATGTTTTCACCATATGTTTTTATTGCACTTTTTCATTCTTTTTATTTTTTTGTATTTTTGAATTTTTTTGATTTTTTTGTATTTTTCTATTACTAGGATGCTTTTTTGCTAGGTTTTAATCAAGGTAATCATTTTAAAAAACTAATTCATGCACTAAGTGATTTGGGTATAAAAATTTCTAAGATGGATATTGTTGATAGGTTCATCAAACAGATCCCCTTCTGGTGTAGACAATTGATATGCTCCCGATCCATACACTGATATGATTACAAAGGGACCTAACTAGTTAGGTTCAAACTTCCCTTTCTTTTCTCTATCCTACTAATTCCTAGGGTTTTCCTTTAGGACCAAGTCTCCAACTTGAAAGACTCTAGGTTTTACCCTATGATTGTAACTCCTTGACATTCTTTGCTGGTAGGCCTTCAAATGATTGATTGCTTGCTGACGACATTCATCTAGTGATTCTAGTTCCTATAGCCTTGAAACTCTATAATATTCATCTATAATTATACCTTTTAGTGAGACATGGAGTGATGGTATTTCTACTTCAATTGGAAGAATGGCCTCTGATCCATACACCAAGGTGTATGGTGTAGCTCTTGTTGGTGTTTTGATGTTGGTTTTGTAGGCCCATAGTGCAGGATTTAACTAAACATGCTAATCATGTCCAACATCATTTACCGTCTTCTTTAGTATTTTTAGGATTGTCTTGTTTGAGGCTTCTGGTTGGCCATTTCCCTGTGGATAGTACAGTGTTGAAAAATGATGTTGAATATGGAATTGTTCACATTATTCCTAGATGTCCTAATTTTTAAAAGGCCTTCCATTGTCTATGATAATGGATTGAGGTACCCCATACCGAAAGATGAGGTAGTTGAGTATGAAAGGTGATATCTATTTTCCAGTGACAGTTGTCAAAGGAACTACTTCTATCCTTTTTGTAAAATACTCTATTGTTGTGATGATGAACTTGTGCCCATTAGGAAAAGAAGGATTTATTTTCCCTACCAGGTCTAGTCCCCATTGACAAAAGGGCCATGTGGATGTGAACAATTGTAACTCTTGCACTGGCGCATGATTTAGATTACCATGAATTTGACATTTCTGACACTTTTTAACATATTGATAGGCCTCCCTCTCCATGTGGGGCCAGTAATACCCTAAATGGAGGAGTTTCTTAGCTAGGGTTAGCCCACTTGAATGGGTCCCACAAATACATTCATGGACCTCTCATAAGGATGTTTCAGATTTGTGATGCTCTAGACATCGGAGAAGAGTACCGTCTAGACCTCGACAGTAAAGGATGTTAGCGATTAATGTATGTCACGCAAATTGACGAATAAAGTTATGATTTTGGTTTCTAGAGAGATCAAGAGGAAGAATGTTATCTGTGGGGAAAGTATATATCTCTCCATATTGTGAGGGTTTAGCATTGGTTATGTGGCATATGGTCTATGAATCAGGATTATCATATGCAAGATTAGATACTTGTTCAACCATAAACTCATATCGACCTTTGTTTTCTGATAATTGCAAAAGGGAGGCAATTGTCGCCATGGAATTTGTGGCTTTTTTTTCTACCCTTGGTATTTGCTTGAACTTAATATCCATGAAGTATTTTTTAAGATCATCTATCATTTTCTTATAAGGCATGAGCTTCTCATCCTTTGTTTGATACTCATCATTTACTTGATAGATGACAAGCTGTGAGTCCCCATACACTTGCATTTATATGATTTTCCATTAAATAGCTACTTTGATGTTGATAATCAATGCTTCATACTTAGCTGTATTGTTTGTACATGGAAACATTAACCTATAGGATCTTGGAATGGTGTGTCCTTGAGGTGTGACAAATAGAATTCCTGCACCAGCTCCTCTTTGTGTATATGATCCATCAAAATAAATCCTCCATTGTTGTGTTGTAATATTCATGATGTTGGCATATATAAATTCAATGTTCATTGGATGATGATCCTATAATGGAGCTTCAGCTAGTTGATCCGCTATTACCTATCCTTTGATGGCTCTCATGCCGACATATTGGATGTCAAACTTGCTTAAGATCATGACCCATTTTGCAAGTCTCCCTGTTAGAGCAGCTTTACCGAGTAGGTATTTCAATGGATCTATTTTTTCTATGAGCCTGACTGTATGAGTCAACATGTAGTGTCGTAACTATTGGGTTGCAAATACCACTACCAAACAAGCATTTTTTATGAATGTATAGTTTATTTGATATCCGTTGAGAGTCCTGTTGATGTAGTAAATTGCTTGTTCTTTTCCTTCATAATCCTCCCGTGCTAATAGAGCTCCTAAAGATATGTTAGTTGTTGCAATATACAGTAATAGTTGTCTTTCTACTATTGGCGGCATGAGTATTGGAGGTGACACCAAATACTGCTTTATCTGACTAAAATTTGTTTCAGAGTTATGATCCCATTTGAATGAAACATTTTTATGAAGTAGATGATTAAATAGGTGATGCTTATCTGCCAGCTATGAGATAAATCTCCTAATGGATTGTAACCTACCTTGTAGGGACCATAATTGACTGATATTTCTAGGCAACGAAATCTTCATTATTGCTTTAACCTTAGCTAGATCCACTAGAATACCTTTTTCTGACACTATGTAACCAAGAAGTTTTGTTGATATCACCCCAAAGACATATTTCTTTGGGTTCAACCTTACATTGAATTTTTCCAGTCTAATGAATATTTTATCAAGTATTTTTAGATGTCCTTCCCTGGTGTGTGATTTTGCTAAGATGTCATACACATAATCTTCCATGAAAGTATGCATCATGTTGTGGAAAATTGTGGTCATTGCCCATTGATATGTCGCAACTGCATTTTTCAATCAAAAGGGCATGACATTCTTGTAGAATGTATCCAAAGGGAAAGTGAATGCCCTGTTTTCTTGATCTTCAAGTGCTATTTTTATTTGATTATATCCTGAGAAGCCATCCATTATAGATAACATGGTATGTCATGTTGTTAGATCAACAATTATGTCAATGTTGGGCAAAGGAAAATCATCCTTTGGGAATGCCTTGTTTAAATCCCTGAAATACATACATATTCTGATGCTATTATT
This sequence comes from Sequoia sempervirens, assembly GCA_007258455.2. Taxonomy (NCBI): domain Eukaryota; kingdom Viridiplantae; phylum Streptophyta; class Pinopsida; order Cupressales; family Cupressaceae; genus Sequoia; species Sequoia sempervirens. Next base: position 533,503,903 of record VDFB02281492.1, on the reverse strand, counting down.
AGTCTTGGATACTAGCACAGTGTTTGAGATCCATTATGCATAATCTATGAACTTGATAAAACCTGCATCTAATAATTTCTTTAGCTCAACTTTAACCATAAGGGTGATGTGGGGATGCATCTTTCTCAATTTTGGTTTAACCGCTTTGATTCCCTTTGGTAGTGATAGATGATGCATTAGGAGTTTTGGATCCAATCCTAGCATGTCAAAATAAGACCATGTAAAATTTATGTGTCGTTGCTCAAAGAATCTGGTGAATGCAAGCTTCTCCTGGATGTAAGATATTTTCCTTTTTAGTTGTTCCCAAATTTGTAGACTATGTTGGCTCTACCAGTACCAATGATCTGTCATGGTAATGTTCTAGGAGAGTGTCAAATATTCCATCCTTTAGTGCCTCAGAAAGGTTTTCACTGTTGGATATGTTCTTTATTTTTCTCTTTTCAAAGTCTAATGCTACCTCAGAGAGGTTTTCACCATTAGATTTATTTTTCCTGTTATCACTTTTGCAACTAAAATATTTGGAACCCTCCTATTGTAAAGCACCGATATGAGTGTTATGGATAGTACTTGTATTAGCTTCATCACTACAAAGATAATTTATGATGGCATCATTGTTTGAAAAGATTGGTATAAGAATAGGTTCGTTGGGTTCCTAGTCAATAAGTTTGGGGTTCATTAAAGGTAACAAGTCATCAGATTGAATAAGGTAAAATGTTGTAAGTGTCGGGATAGCTAGGTGGTCAAAATTATTGGTAGGAAGTTCAAGGTCTATGGAAGTGCTCACCTCCAAGTTTTTTGACTCACTCGATGTCTGATCGTCCTTGCTTGAGTCATCAATATTTGTTGATCCCATAACAAATGTTATATTTCCTAAACTTTGTCCCTCCTCTCGTAAGAGTGTATATACTTGGATAAAATCAATCTCTTTGTCAGTATAAGATGTAGTAGACAGATGATCCCATTCATATTCGTTGGAGTCTATGTCAAAGCCATCTCTCATTTGTAGTATCCTTCCTACTACTTTTTGGGTTTCTTCCTCTTTTTGTTCAGTTATGTAGCCTAATCCTATTTTTTCTTTAGGCTATAATGTTAGAGGTTGAATGGGTTCAATAATACTGTCCTTTCTCTTGCCAATTGGTCCTTGACCTTTGTAGCCCATTTTCTCTAAAATGGCCTTCCCTTTTCCATACTGATCTATTATTTATGTTGACATTCGCTGATGTTGATGCTTCCTCATCTTTGTATAGCCAATTGAGAATGGATTTTCTTTTGACTCATCTTCTAGTGTACCTACTTTTATAAACCTTTCATTTAGAGTTGTGATGGGTTGCAATGAACTTGGAGTATTTAATATGGGTTGTGCATATGTTTTTGGTGATGGTAGCAGCTATAATAGGCATAAAGATTGCTCAAGAGAATATTCTCCTAAGCCCTTTCCCTTTATCTAAACCTTTTCTAAAAGTTGTGATAATTCGTTCCTAGGACCTTCGATGTTTGATGTGTCCACAATAGTTGTTTCTTTCTCTATATTCTTCTTCTCAACCCATTTAGATATGAAATTGGGTTGGTTGTCAATAGTGGATGAAGTGGAAGTATTGAATTCTTTGTGATGAGGTACCATAGTGTCTTGAGTTTTTTTTAACATGTTGTAAGTCTGTGGATTGTTGGTGTCAGCTAATATGGTGACCTCCTATCCATTTACTAGAAATTTCAGACATTGATAGTATGTTGAAGGTATCGCTTGCATGTCATGGATCCATGGATGACCCAATAGTATGTTGTATGTTAGATCCTTTTCTAACAATTGAAAAACAATGTTTTTGACAATTGGCCCTACCTGAATTGGAAGTATAATAAGCCCTTTGGAATACCTTTCCTCTTTATCATATGCCTTTATTGTTATTTTTCTCCTAGCGTCAATGGCGTTGTTAGAATAGCCTAGTGCATGAATCATTTTCAAGGTACAAATATTTAAACCAACTCCTCCATCTATTAGAACACGCTTGATACAGTGTTTATGGATTAGAACTTCTATATGCAAGGTTGCATTGTGGGGGTGATTTATAGATACATCATCTTGTTCAGAGAATGATAGAAAATGAGGTGTGGTGAGATGTCCCACCATGGCTTGGAATTGGAAAACATCAAATTATTAGGGACTGTTGTAGATACCAAAGCCTATTCCAAAACTTCTTTGTGTGATGGTGAAATTTTGAGAAGTTCTACAATAGATATTTGTGTGAGTATCTTTTGTAATTGGTCCACGATATTGTATTGATGAGATGGGGGAGTTTTGTTTTTGGAGGAAATTCCTTTCAGTATTACTCTAGACTACCCACTTGTCAGTATATTGACTTGTGGATGGTCTTGTGTTTCCCTCATTTTGAGGACAATGATTTGATTATCAAATATTTTTGTGCTTGGAATTATCTTCAAGGTTTCAATGTCATTGATGTTTGTGTCATCTCTTTGATTATCAATGTCATTTTTCTCTACCTCAGAAAGGAAAAGAATGGTGGTTTCATAGACATAGTTTATAATTTTTCCCTTACCACTAGAAGAAGAATCTCCTTTTTCATAGTTGGGTAGTGGATTGGTAAATGTAGTGTGATCATTGTTTGTCTAATGCCCTTCAACAAACACCTTCTTGGCTTCGATCAAGTCTTGTATTAGGTGTTTTAGTTGCATACAGTCATTTTTTTTATGTCCTTTATTCTTATGGAAATTACAATAATTTGCATCATTCCACCATGATGGTTTTACCTTTGGCTCCCAATTTTGAGTTTCTAGAAAAGTAATAAGTCTTTTTGTAATGAGTTTTGTCATTGTTTATTCCAATGTTTGTCCTAATGGGGTGAATTTTCGTCGATTGGATTTTCTTTGGTATGATGGTCGATATTCTCCATTATTGGTGTTATTGTTTTGAATAGTGCTTTGATTGTTGTTTTGGTTTTCATTTTGACTTGTTTTGATAGTTGATGCTATCAAATTGAATACTGGTTTTGTATTGTCAGTTGTAGGTTCATTGCTTCCAATATTTATTTTTTTCTACCAAAATTTTGGCTTGTCATTGTTTCCATAGTGATTTTCATTGTTGGATGTTTCACTATAGTGCTTAATCACTCCTCATTTGACTAGGGCTTCTTTGATTTTGAGCCCATTCTTAATTACTTTTTCGAATGTTGGGGGAGATTGCAGTTTGAGTCTATAACTCATTTGATCATTTAAGTTGTCTATAAATAATTCAATATTCTCCTCTTCAGGTATAGATTAAGGATATCTAGCGAACAACTTTATCCATCATTGTAAGAATGATAAGAATGTCTCACTATTTTTTTGTTTCAAATTATATAGATCCTTTATGGTTACATCATGTGTTATGTTGAAGGAGAATTGAGAAATGAATTTGTTGACCAATTCTTCGAAGGATCTAGTCCCTGGTTGTAATTTTGAGAACCATTCCATACAATGGGACCCCAAACTGCTAGGAAATAACCTCATGAAGTATGTATCTTATTGTGAAACTCGAGGCTCATTGTTCTAAATTCCCGTGCATGGTCAATATGGTCTAATTTTCCATTGTATTTCTTGTATCTAGGAAACTCACAATGCCTTGGAAAGGGTATCATATCCACACATGGATGAAAAGGGTAAGGTTAAATGTCCTTTAATAAATATTTTTTTGTGGTTCCTATTTGCATGTTTTGAATCTTTTATTGTAGGGTTTGCATTTGAGCTTTCAAAGAAACCACTTGATCTGTATCCTAGGTGTGGTTTGGTTCTGTTTCATTGGTTCTAGAGGTGTTTCCTTCAACTGATTGATGTCAAAATCTTTCAAAATTTTGGTACCTAACCTTGCTAACATCAAGAGGTATTTCTCCATGTCTTGTTCTAAGACCTTTTCCATAAATTTATGAAAATTTGGATCTTGTTGGGTGTATTGTATATCCTCTTGTGTTATTTCATTGTTTTCATGTTGTTGGTATAGGAAAAAAGGACTTTCTTCAGTCATGTTTAGATTTTCAATTTCCTTCTCTCTGAGTTTTTGTCTTTGCAACCTTGTTAAGATTGGCATACAAGTTTTGGTTGTTTTTCAAAAAACTTAGATCTTCTTTGTGGTGTTAGTGTCAATTTGATTTTAAAGAAGCCCAATAGAATGATGTATTCTATTGACAAGGCTAGGTTGAAATTTTTGATTATTGAGTTTTGTTTCGTGATGGTAAGATGTGAAAATCTTGATGAGGAAACTTGGCTCAATAATCTAGGTTTTTTTTTTTTTTTATAATTGGACACTTTGTATTTTTCCAAATATGGTGTTTTGTTTGAAACAATTTAACTTGTAAGAACCTACATTATTTTAGGTTTTTGGGTCACTGTTTCATCTGTAAAATATTTTTGACTGGTAAAATCCTATGTTTCTGATGTCAAAATATTTGACAGTTGTTTCAGAAGACTCTATTTTTCTATTTTGTGAAAGTGCTAATACAAAGGGCAGAAGTGCTAAAATAGAAAGCAGAAGCGCTATAATATTTTATAAAAGCATTGTAAAGTAGTGTAGAGGCTCTAAGACAAAGCGCATAAGCGCTAAAAGACTGGCTGGTAATTGACACTGGTAATGTTTGATAATGACAGAGTGCTATAACATTAATTAGAAGCACCGAAACAAACACAAGAAGTGCTATGTTTTACTGTGTAAGCGCTAAAATATGGCTCAGAAGTGCTAGAATAGTGCTAACACTAGAATTTTGATAGTTTGGTTTACTATGGCAGAAGCACTGTAAGATTGTTCAAAAGCATTAAAATAGAGGGTGGAAGCATTATACTTTTCTTCTTAAGCGCTAATTTAACAGAGTTCAAATATGCTATAGTTTGTATCAAAAGCACTATAGTTTCTATTTAATGCCAAGCAGGGGGTGGCAATATGGGTCTCTTAGCTACTATGTCTGCTTTCTCTTTTTCTTCATCCAAGACTATGGATGTTGTGAGGAATTTATGGGGTGTTTCGTTCTTTTCAAAAATAAATGTTCTCAAACTACTAATAATGTCAGTTTGAGTTCCTTTAATGTGCACGTTACCGAGCTGAAATATTGGTGTGGTTAGCCCTGGTTGTTGAATGGGAGTTGTAGGTTACCAAATGGTCATAAGGTATGATGTATAATGGTTTCAATACCTTATTGTAATTTTATTCATTACCTATTCCCAGGAAGGAGGTAGTAACATGGGTCTTCCTACTACTATGTTTGTCTTTTCTTCTTCTTCATTTAGAATGATGGATGTTGTAAGAAACAAATGGGGTGTTTTTTTTTTCCTCAAAAATAAATGTCCTCAAGCTACTGATAATGTCAATTTGGCCGCTTTCAATATGTATAAGGTTATGTTGTATGATAGGTGGTATAATGCCTAGTTGTTGAATGGGAGCTGTAGGTCACCAAATGCTCATAAGGTGGAAACTCCTTGATTTTGGATGTCAACCTAAGGTTTCCAAAGATATTTCTATTGTAAGAAATGATCAAGTCTGGTGGAGTATTCTATGGTGGGTTGTGGAATGGAGGATTGATGAATACAATGACTATGAAAGAGTGCTTCTTTGAATATACGCTTGTGCATTCAAAGGTTCTACAACATAATCATTAGTGTAACCCCTATAAAAATCATGGAACCTATGGAGGAAAGTTCTATGATGAAAAAAAGTCTTCCTATTCTGATACAAGAAATGTCTTCTTTGCAAAAGATGTTTGTAACTAAGTGGTGTCTTGGGTTTTCTAATTCTCTTGGTAAGAGATTTCTTGACAAACTTAGTGGTTTTCCAATATCTAATCATATATTCTCAATTTTTATTTTGTTTGATTTTGTATTTTTTAGGATGATCTTTTATCTAAATTTTAATGATTTTGGAATACACAACACTCAAATGAAGATAGTTGTTTTTAAGAGTGTAATCTAAACAAATAGTGTATGTTCAAAAGAACCACACATGGTCCTATTTTCACTAGTTTGATAACAGTAAAGCACTTCAGACAAACTCACTCTTAATAGTCAAAAGGTCATCGTTATATTCAACAACCCACATCTTAAAATTGTGTTGACTCACACAACTGTGTCACACCCTAGAGGGCGCTCATGTTTTTTTCTTTTCTAGGCATCTAATCAAGGTTATATTTCTTGATCCCCTGAGCAAACGGTTTATGGAAATTATATGGTGAGTGTCTTGGGGGTAGATTCTTCCCTCCCCTTGCACTATGAGTATTACAATGTCTGGTTACTAACTCGGCTAGATACTACACTAGGTTCTTAGAAAGGGTTTCTATTCAAAGTGGAAATAATAAACTCCCTCAGGAAACCTCCCAACCTTTAGAACAAAGGTTTTAGGGATCATTATCTTTCACACTTTTGGAAAAAGTGGGTTTCCCCATATTTTCTTTAAATTTTATAGTGGGGTGGAAAAACTTGGCTTTGGTTTGAACCCACTTAGGTCATTCCTATAGGGTGAGTACTTTTTCGGGCCACTACAACAGGCCTTCTAAAGGATGTAATAAAACTTGAAGAATGCATAAAAAGGATGAGTCTGAATTTTTGGATCACCCAGTTAAGGGGAGAGCATATGCCTATCAACCATACAACCACATAAATCACTTATTCAATTTTAGAGCCCAAATGAAAAAATTATAATCTATGTGAAGATGTTGCTTCACAAAAAGACATGGTGTTCATTTTTAAATCCCAAATTGAAAAGTATGGTGACTACTCTAGATTGATAAATTTTTAATCCAAATGAAAATTTGACTATCCTAGGATTGATTCATTTTTAAACCAATTGAAGAAGTGCCTATCCTAGATTGATTCTTTTTAAACCAACTCAAGAAATGAAATTTACTAGCCATGGATGCATTGGATCTAGAAAATGAATTACACAGAAGTGCTATTACAATGGTCACAAGTGCTATAGAAATATCTCGAAGTGCTATAGGATTTACAAACATGCTAAAATAGATGTCAAGTGTGAACTGTCGGCCTGTGCTGGAAGGTAAGATCAAAGAGCTAAAACAATCCTTCAAAGCACTCTACTTTTCTTCAAAAGTGCTAGAACGGAATTGAGATGTGCTATAGTTTGTCTTAGAAGCACTATAAAATCCTCCAATCGTGCTAAAACAATTTATGCCAGATTCCTCTACAAAAAAATTTCTAGAAAAACTTGTTAAAAACATGGGGTAGGGCCTCATTATGGGCGCTAGAATGTAAGTGTGGAAAAAGTAAACTAAATATAATTAAATACACCTCTTAATAAGACATTAGATCAAGATTAAACATGAATTAAACTAATTTAAAACATTGAAAATCCCAAAGACGTCTCATTGTGTCCTATCTCCAAAGATTTATCAAGTTACAAAACCTCTCAGATTTGTAAGCACTGTAACTATTTAAAATTCCTATCTAGAGAATAGAATGGATGCTAAATGAAATGATGTGATGATTAAGAATGATTTATAAGTGATATGAAGCTACTATAAACTATTCTGATGAAAACTAATAAAAGGAAGCTAAAGTAAAAACTAATGATGTTGCCGTGATATGAAATCTACTGATGCAATGATGCTATGATGATACTAAAATGCTAATGCTAATGCTTATGATTGCTTGGTTGCTTGGTTGTATTCATATAGATTAATTTTTCATAAATTGGGATTTCTTGGATCATTTTCATGTTTCAGAAGGTTGTATATATAGATTTATGGCAACAATTTTGCATAGGGGTAACACAACAGAGGCTAAGATTAAATCTGCAAATTTGAATTGTAAGAGATGAGAAGGTGGAGCTGATCATGGGGGATTGTTACTCCCCATGAAAACACCAAGAAAGATGAGAGGAAATATTTGAGGAAGAATATTGAGAGGATTTCCTACAGGTTTGTTCCCGAGGCTTTTTTCGTGAATGCCAATTAAATTAATTAGATTTGAAAAATCTAATTTTATTTGTGAGTGAATAGAGGGATTTGATTTATGCTTTTATTTAAATATTTTTGATTTATTTAAATTAGCAAAAAGAGAGATAAATAATTTAATAAAACAAACTATAGAAATTGTTTATTAAATAAAAATAGAAGGAATATGATAATTAAATTAAAGATTTTAGGATATCATTATTTAATTAAGAAGAAATGTGATGAGGTAATTAAATAATACAAACTATTGAAGTTGTATTTTTAATTTAAGATAGAATTTTATGGATAAAGTATATTAATGATAATAATTAAATAAAACAAAGTATTTAATTTTGTTTATTTAATTAAGAGGAAAATAATGTGATAAAATAGAAGAATTAATAATGAACTTAATATAAATAAATATTTATATTTATTTATTAAGTTGATGAATCTAGATTAATTAATCAAATAAGTCATATTTAATTAATTAGATTCTTCAGACCATTTTTAGGTGCATACAGATGTATTATATTGCATAGTTAGAACTAATCTTGTAAATGTGTATACAAAATGTGGAAGCATACACAAGTTAGGTCAATTGTTTAACAAAATTCCTCAAAGAGATGTGGTTTAAAATATAATTGGCAAGTGTTAAGAATTGTGTAGTTTAATGTGCCTCGAGGGGCTAAGGTTATATTGAGATTTTTTTTTTTTTTATGAACATGGAATATGAATAATAACAAAATTAAAGCATGTTATTAAGCATGTATGATAAGGGATGATAAAGGAAAATAATAGAATTAAGAAAAATGTGTAAAGACTTGCTATACCTAAAAACTAGAGATTTGAATAGAGGAACTACCCAATTATGTATTCATTTTTTCTTCTTCAATAAAACTCCTTAACAATTTGAGTTTTTCGCAAGCTTGCTTCCTTTTCAACATCTAATTATATATCACTCAAATAGAATTACTAACAACAATACAAATAACCAATGTATAATGTGAAATTCCTACAATTCAATCATAGTTAACAGGGCAACACTACAAAAATTGATACTTGAATTGATATATATCAAATTTGATGTGAAAACTCTATTATTTCCTCCTTCATAAGCTGGAAAACCATAATAGAACATGTGGGCCTAGATCATGGGTGTGCTAACTTTTTTACCATTTTAGAGCAAGCCAAAATCTGCTTGCATTATAACTCAAGTATGTTTTGTCTTACTATATAAAATGACTATATCTCAACTTCAAAATGCACTTGCATTATGAAAATGTTGATTTTCTAAAGGTTTCCTCTCTCTCTCCCTCTCTCTCTCTCTCCCCTTAGCCATCCATCCCTCCTTAGCCATCTAGGTCTCTCACTTCACCCTAAACCCTATCCGTAATCCTCAACCCTAGACACTATGCCTTAAACCCTAATCCCTCAACCCTCAACCCTATACCCTTAATACCTCAAACCTTAAACCCTAAACCATAATCTCTCTTCTCTCTCTCACTCACTCACTCCCTCTATCTCTCTCCCACTCTCTCTCTCTTACTACCTCTCTCTCTCACTCACTCCTTATATCTCTCTCCCACTCCCTCTCTCTCACTCCCTCTCTCTCCCACTCCTCTCTCGTACTCCCTCTCTCTCTCTATATCTATCAAGTCTCTCCCTCCCACCTCCTCTCTCTCAAGTCTCTCGATTTGGCAGTATATCTAGATAACTCTCTCTCTCAGGTCTCTCTCTCACACCCCTCTCCCTCTCTCAAGTCTCTACCTCTCTCTCTCTCCCTCTATCTCTCTCCCACTCCCTCTCTCTCTCTCTCACTCACACTCCCTCTCTCTCACTCCCACTCCCTATCTATCACACTCCCTCTCCCCATCTCTTTGGTCTCTCCTTCCCATCCCCCTCTCTCTTAGGTATCTTCCTCTAGAATCCTACCTAGATAAAACACTCTCTCTCACTCTCTCTCCCTCTCTCTCCCTCCCTCTCTCTCCATCCCTCCCACCCTACCTAGATAAGTCCCTCTCACTCCAACCCCCTCTCCCCTACTTCCTCTCTCTCTCTCCCTCTCTCTCAAGTCTCTCCCTCCCACACCCTCTCCCTCTCTTAGGTATCTCTCTCCAACCCCTGTCTCCCACTCACTCTCTCTCCCTCTCCCTATCTCCCTCTCTCTCAAGTCTCTCCCTCCCATACCCTCTCCATCTCTTATGTCTCTCTCTCACATCCCTCTATATCACACTCCTCTCTCATCTCTCCCTAAGGTACCCTGATAGATTAGGGTTGGATGAGGCCCTCACTGCCCCATGCTCCGAGTCCTTGCTCCTAAGAACTCCTAGGTGTCTCTCCCACCTTGTCCTAGTGGTCCTGGCTCAGATTTAGGTGCCACTGCTTCTAATGGCCAACCCCACTATCAACATGCTTCCCTTCTACCAAGCCAACCTTGGTGCTTCGCCACATTCTCTCCATTGGCCCTTACTCTTCTTTAAAGACCAAATATCCTCAACCTTCTACTAGATTCTTGCAGGGGTGTGAAGGTGTTGTAAAAGCTTCAAAATAGCCTATCTAGGGCCCTTATGCAATCACAAGTTACCAATTTCCCATCACTTCCACAAAATGCATTCCTAGGGTTTGAAAAGGATACAAGCCTAGAGCCCCAATTAGGCCTCTAAACAGAGGTAAAATGTAATTTTCTTCTAAACCCACCAAAGGACCTAGGTTCTTTATTTATGGTTTGTGCTTCACATGCCTACACCTCAAGGATTTTCATGGTTTTAAGCCTGCACAGCCCATACACTTTCCACACACAAAAATGGTCAAAAACCTAGGGTTTTTAAGCTTTTCAATGTTGTTTTTAGACTGTCAAGAAATTCTCACTCTAGATGAATTGTTAGAACCTCCTCCTGACCTCCAAGCACTTCCAAGACCCTCAAAAAAATTCACAAGAAATAATTTCTTTAAAGTCTCAATTCCCCTGCAAAATATGAGTCTTTTTCTCACTGCCTTCCCTAGCCGGACCCTGCCTGGCTCGCCTAGGGCAAAGCTTTGGTAGCATTCCCTATACAAAAAAAAAACCTACCAGCTACCATATATACAATCATGGTGTCTAGGAACTTTTTCCAAAGGGTTGTATGGTTTGTATGGTGGAAAAGTGCTCTAGCACCCCATTTTCAAAAAAATAGTTTGTTTTAGACCTGAATTTGAGCAGAGCTAAACTATTTACAACAGGAGCTTTCTATTTAAATAAAGAAGCTTCCTAATCTTACACAAAGATTGAAGACAACCAAAACTACATTGTACAAATCAAAACAATGGCAACCTAATCCATAAAAGGTCTATCAAAATGCAATAGTTCAGAAATTAAAACTTAGAACGCTGTTTCTTTCAACTTCTCAAAATGTCACTTCAACAATAATACCTCCAACCCTATTCCATGGTCAAGGAATGCCTTAAAGAGGCCTTCAAAACAATTGAGCTGCTTGGGTCGAGCCTTTGGATGACCTAATGGTAAGTGTTATAAAACACACTGTGTTTTCCAACCCTTTGCGAACTTTTGACAACTTAGCAAAATGATGTTGTAAAACTATTTAACTCTTGTCAACTTCTTTCCAACAGATCAAAAACATCCCTAAGCACCCAACACAATGGTCAACATGACCTTATGAAAAACAAAACCAAAATTGAGCCTCTAGGTTTCTTCTTTAACTAAGAAATTGCCAGTTGTTCCTTATTGCCAGTTGTTCCTTAGGTGCTCCTGCACCATTCTCCCCCTCTCAGCACAAACAACTAAGGAATTTGAGGAGAGATCAGAGACATATCAATGCCTTACTTCTTAAAATCTATTTATTCTACCCAGGTAGCTTCAGATTCATGCTTGTTCTTCCATTTGACAAGATGTTCCATGTACACTTGGTGCCTTGTAGCCTTCTTCACTCTTGACTCCAAGATATTCTCTGCTTGTAGCTTGTCTAGAGTTGGTAGTGTCATGTTCCTGACATCCTTGAATATCTCCCTGCTATTTTGATCCATGTCAGTGACTGCCCCCTTATACTTGATCAGATCAGCCACATTAAAAACTGGAGATATGCCTAGGTCTGCTGGTAATTCCACCTTGTAAGCATTATTTCCATACTTGGCTAACACCTTGCATGGTCCCACTCTTTTCATCTAGATTTTTTAAGGTGGACCATGACATAGTACCCTACTGCAAATTGTACATCCTTCCTTGACAAATCAACTTTCTCCTTCAACTTTTGGGTTGCTGCTGTGACTGTTTTCTTGACGTGCTCTTGAATCTCTTTCATGGTCTAACTAAAATCTTCTGCACGTCCACTCCTATTCTCCATAGATCCAAGGTCTTTGAGCTCACAAATGCCTCTTGGGTGCATTCCATACACAACTTCAAAAGGACTTTTCCCTGTAGCTCTATTGACACTATCATTATAAGCATACTCAGCTTGTGAGATAACCATATCCCATGTTTGTCCATACTCCTTGGTTACACACCTTAAAAGATTACCTAACACTCTGTTAACCACCTCTGTTTGACCATTGGTCTGAGGATGGCAAGTTGATCCAAATGACATATTTATACCCAATCTGCTCCATAGAGTCTCCCAAAAGTGACTCATGAACTTCACATCTCTGTCAAAAACAATGCTTAGAGGCAAGCCATTGATCCTTACAACCTCCTTCAAGAAAAGGTGTGCTATGTAGCTAGCATCATGAGTAGTTTTGCAGGGAATAAAATGGCTCATCTTGCTAAATCTATCTACCACAACATAAACACTGTCAAAACCAGTCTTGGTCTTAGGAAGGCCTACCACAAAATCCATGCTCACACACTCCCATGGTCTGTTAGGAATGGGAAGGGGTTGATATAAACCAACATTGCTAGCTCCTCCCTTAGCTTTCATGCACACAACACACTGTTCCACATACCTTCTAACATCTCTTACCAACTTAGGCCAATAATAGAATCTTTGTACCAGCTCCAAGGTCTTATTGATGCCAAAATGCCCACTAAGACTGACATTGTGATTTTCCTGAATCAAATTTTCCCTCATTGACCCTCTTGGAACACATAACTAATTGTCGTTAAACAACAACCCACTTTGCAAAGTATACTTAGAATATTCGCTATGGAAATGGTTCTCAAAGTTAGAACATACCTTATAGGCTTCTGAAAAGTCTTCATCCTCTCCATATAGATCCTTGAAACTCTCTATGCCAATGCTCTTGAGTTGTATCTCTTGCATTGTCAACAATCTCCTGCTCAATGCATCTGCCACCTTGTTCATTTGTCCTTTCTTGTGCTTGATGGTAAAAGTAAAAGCTTGGATGTATTCCATCCATTTTAGATGCCTATTACTTAACTTCTCTTGAGTGTTGAGAAAGTTAAGTGCTTGATTGTTAGTAAAAACCACAAACTCCTTGGGTAGAAGGTAATGCCTCCATTTCCTAAGTGACTGAACCAAAGCATAAAGTTCCAAGTCATAGGTTGAATATTTCTTCTTTTCTTCATTTAGCTTCTCACTAAAGAAGGCTATAGGCCTTCCCTCTTGACTTAGCACTCCTCCTACTACCACTCCACTTGCATCACACTCAACAGTGAACAATTTGTCAAAGCTAGGTAATAAGAGAATTGGTTGAGTTGCCACTTATTGTTTCAGTTTTTCAAACCCTTTCTCAGCCTCTTGAGTCCACACAAACTTAGTTTTTATACCACCCTTGATTGTATCTAAGAATGGTGCACATATACACTAAATTTCCTTATAAATTTTCTATAAAATTGGGCCAATCTATGAAAACTCCTTACCTCTATTGCTATGGTTAGTGTAGGCCAGTTTAGGATGGCTTCTACCTTGCTTGGATCCATCTTTAATGAGCCTTTGGACACTACAAAACCTAGGTAGACAAGCTCTTGCTTGAAGAACTCACACTTCTCAAGGTTGATTTCCAACTTCTCCTCTTGCAACCTTTTAAGAACCATCTCCACATGCTTCAAGTGTTATTCTGCTGTCTTACTGAAGATAAGTATGTCATCAAGATACACTACCATAAAATCCCTGTGAAATCCTTAAGCACTTCATTCATGAGTCTCATGAATGTGCTAGGGGCATTTGAGAGGCCAAATGGCATCACTTTTGACTCATATAACCCATCATTTGTCTTAAAAGATGGCTTCCACCCATCACCATCCTTAATCCTGATCTGATGGTACCCACTGTTGAGGTCCAACTTAGTGAAGTACTATGCTCCTCCAAGGCAATCCATTAAATTTGCAATTCTAGGAATTGGGAAGCTATACCTAATTGTGATCCTATGTATTGCTCTAGAATCAGTACAAAGTCTCCACTTACCTCCCTTCTTAGTTGCCAAGACCACTAGTACTGCACATGGGCTGATGCTCTTTTGAATCAGTCCTTGATCCAACAATTCTTGCACTTGCCTAGCCACGTCTAGGTTCTACTCTGGTGTAAGTTTGTATGCTGCTTTGTTAGGCAATGAGGCTCTAGGTATGAAGTCAATTTGATGACTTATGGCTCTCTTAGGTGGTAAAGTTGCAGGTGTACCATCACTAACTATGCTCTTGTACTTATCAAGTAACTTTTGGACTGCTTCTGGTAAGACTGTCTTTTCAGCCTTGTCTTCTTCCTTAGGTTGCAACATAAACCACATATCCTTCATTCCCTTGGTGTAGGTCCTTAAGGAACTCCTTACCACTACTCAACATGATGTTAGGTGTCTTTGACTGTCCTTCCTCTTCTTCTGTTAATGACTGTAGCTTGAAGGTTCTTCCATCCTTTTTGAATGAAATAGTATTCACTTTCCAATCATAAATAACACTTTTGTCATATTTCCATGGTTTTCCTAGTAGTAGATGGCATGCATCCATGGGTAATACATCACAAAACAACTTATCTTTATATCCTCCAATAGAAAATTCCACCGTTACTTGCTCATTAATTAAAACACTATGCCCTTTGTTCAGCCATGTGACCTTGTAGGGGTTATTGTGGGGTACATTCTCCAATTTCAGTTTTGTTATTGCCTCCTCTGAGATTATATTATCTGTTGAACCTGAATCTACTATGACCTTGCACACTTTTCCAAGTATCTTGCATCTTACTCTAAAAAGAGCTCTTCTTTGTTTAGGTTCCTCTTTAACCGGTTGTCTGATCAAAACCCTGTTGAACATCAGATTCTCTCCTACCTCAGATTCTATATGACTGATTTGAGATGCCTTAGGACTCATAGTGTCCTCTTGTGCATAGGCCATTCTCTTTTCATTGCTTGATGATGATGCTTTCTTCGGGCACCTATAAGCAGGATGACCCATTTGACTACAATGATAACACTTCATGTTTGCAAAAAAAGAATTGCTCCTACCTGCTTCTCTTCCTCTGTTAAATCCTCCTCTTGAAGATGTTTCACCTCCATGCTCAGTGAGTTTAGATTCTCCATGATTCCTTTGGTCATTGCCTCTACCTTGGTAGCCACCACGCTGTCCTCTTTGATCACTTTGATCTCTACCTTTTCCTCTGCCCTTAGAAGCCTGATCTTGCTTCCTCTTGTTCCTTTCCTCAATCTTGATAGCTAACTGATAACATTGGTGTACTGTCTTGGGACTTAGTAGAGCCATCTCCTCCTGAATGTTCCATTTCAAACCATTTAGATACCTAGCCACTTTGAGACTCTCATCCTCTGTCACATTAGACCTCATACAAACCTTTTGAAACTCTTCAGTATAAGTGTTTACATCTTGGTCTTTCTGCCTTAGACTTCGCCTCTTCTTGTGTAGTTGAATCTCATAGTCATCTGCCATGTAGGCTTCTTTCACCTTAGAAACCATTCCTTTCCAAGTTGATATTGGCTGTTTTCCTTCTTTTTCCCTCTCTGTCTGAATGAACTTCCACCATGTCAAGGCTGATCCTCTCAATCTTGACTTAGCAACCTTCACCTTTTGTGCTTCAGTGACTCCATCACACTCAAAATGATTCTCCATGCCTTCTATCCAATCCATGACTAGGTCTGCTTCCATTTTCCCACTAAATAGTGGTATGCCTTCAAGTGATTTTCCACTCAAAGCTTTCAATGCCTTCAAGAAAGGCTTCTCCTTCAAGACAAGGTTAGCTTCAGGGGTCTTATCTTCCTCTGCAACCTCTTCCTCTTTTGGTATCATTCCCTCAAACTGTGCACTCCTCACTGCTTCCTCAAGTTGGGCTATTCTTTCCCTCAATAGCCTATTGTCTTCTTCTTGGCCTTCAACCATCTTAGCCAGTTCTGCATTGGTCACCATGGTGAAAGAATCACTAGACTCAACCTCTAACATATAAGATGCTCCCAAATCTTTAACTTGCTCTGATACCAATCTGATAGATTAGGGTTAGATGAGGCCCTCACTGCCCCATGCTCCGAGTCCTTGCTCCTAAGAACTCCTAGGTATCTCTCCCACCTTGTCCTAGTGGTCCTGCCTCAGATTTAGGTGCCACTGCTTCTAATGGCCAACCCCACTATCAACATGCTTCCCTTCTACCAAGCCAACCTCAGTGCTTCACCACATTCTCTCCATTGGCCCTTACTCTTCTTTAAAGACCAAATATCCTCAACCTTCTGCTAGATTCTTGCAGGGGTTTGAAGGTGTTGTAAAAGCTTCAAAATAGCCTATCTAGGGCCCTTATGCAATCACAAGTTACCAATTTCCCATCGCTTCCAGAAAATGCATTCCTAGGGTTTGAAAAGGCTACAAGCCTAGAGCCCCAATTAGGCCTCTGAATAGAGGTAAAATGTAATTTTCTTCTAAACCCACCAAAGGACCTAGGTTCTTTATTTATGGTTTGTGCTTCATGGTCGCACCCAAAAAAGGATATGAAAATCACGACAAAACCTATCCTGGGAATTGGACATTCCAACAAGTGACTAATATCTCTTCATGGTCGTTCATTTACTTGTCAAACCAGGGAATGTATACTTTGAATGGAGCAGCACTATATGTGCACTAAGAACCAGTTTCAGTCACAACCTATGGAAAATAAATACTTGCAAAGAAATTCTATCTATGCTGCAGGAAGGTAATGCAAAGTTTCCTTTACTCAATTATAATTTAACCAAAATGGAAATCATAACAGCTACGACTGAGAAACAAATTATGAACTGGCCTTATGCTGCAGGAACAAACATAGGGATGGATTCCCGATGCTATAGGAACAATATAAGACTAAATTTGCACAAAAACTTAAAAGATGAAATCTAACTTATGATCAACAACAAAAGGAACAACTAACTAGCTAACTACAGATACTTACTAAGTGGCCCCCCTTAGCAAGCATCAACTAATTACACAAGTGATGAACTCAAAACTTCATCAAACTTTATTCATAAACTAAGAATGGTATACATTGTTCTATTTGTATGAAAACTAACAAAAAACTCTACCTCTAGTCATACAGATTATGCTTTTTATTATCATACTAACTATTACATGATATCTTTCTATCTCTCTATCCCTTCTATGCTTGTTCACTCATGCAGCAGGAACATTTATTTAAATCAGGAAAAACAACTAACTAACCCTAACAGAGAAAGACGTGGGTGTAAAATGTATCCTGAAATTGAGGAACATACTTCATAAATGAACTTATCTATTCAAACCGATCCAGAGAGAATCTAGCACTCCACTCTTTCCAGATTAACTGACATTTAAAATCCATCTCAATAGTTTCGGTCAAAGAGTCTTCGCCAGAGCTTCCTCGAAGTTGTGCAGGGAATGGACTTTACTACAAGGCCGAGATCAGCTACGCTTGACTCGATCACACTTTCTTCAACAACCTGCAAAACACAAGGTAACAGATGGGAAAGAAAAGGCGCACATCACATACACAATATCCATTCATTAATCACATATTTAAATCTATTTCATCATTCAAAAACTACATGCATTATACCAGTCATCAAGGAAGTCAAATAGGGTAATAAATATAGACATGTCAACATGATAGGTTGCAGGAACATGAAAATGTATTGCTGCAGGATATCCCCCAATAAAAGGTTTTAAAAAGAGTTAATCAACCATGAACAACAAAAGTGAGGGTAATAAAAGTACACCATGATATCCAAATTATGAGCATATTTTGGGCTCATCACTTGCCCCCTACTTAACCCAATGTTGGTCCTCTAGCATTAAACTTTCTAGTGGTCTCTTTGAAATCAGTGGTTGTAGCATGACCCTGAAATAGAGTTCCAATTTTGTAATAAAAACCTCTAAAACTTTCCCACCTTTCATATGTACGAGCTTCTGTAGCTTCATTAATGTTTGTGGCTTGGTAAGGATAAAGGGGCCTCATTAGCACATGAGGTCTAAATGTCAATGGGAACCACAATTCAAACCTCTTTTGAAGGCCTAATTGTATGTATCTACTTGATCTTTTGAGAGCTGCCATAAAATTCAGGGGACTGTGAGGTTTAGATCTTCTTAACCCAACAGTTAATCTTTCCCACCTCTTCTCAATTCTAGAGTATGACAGCTTCCAAAATGAGTATGTCTGTCCCTGAAACTCATCATATACGTATTTTCTAAGATCAAATATTTTCATCCTGGGTTTATCATTGTTAAGGCCATATGCCACTGTAAGCCAAGTTTTCAACATTTTATGGGGGTTTGAACTCTCAGGGCGCAATGGAACAGGCTCATTCCTCTCGGCTTCTTCATATGCTTCCCATTGCCTACCATAATTTGCTTCATTTGATGCTCAAGACATAAGTGATCTCAAATGGATGTTGCCAATGTAGAAAAGGGGATTCCACTCTATTTCAAATGGAATTAGAAGGCCATGTAAATAAAATTCACACAAAGAATTTCTTAGCGAATTAGGAGCTGCCTGATATGCATCATAGAATTCTTTAGCAATGTGAATAATAGGATCTTGATTTCTGGAAATTCTCATTAGCTGGAACCACAAGAATTGTTCCTTGAGGCACAAAGCATAAACTCTGGGTGGTGGTCTACATTCCATAATCTGACCAGTTACCTTCAGCATTTCATCCATTTTCTCCTTTAACTCCTGGATTTCCTGTTTCTACCTTTCAACTTCCTTTTTCAGTTTCTTCTTTTCTTCCTCCCAAAGACATTGTTACATATCAGTCTGGGCTAGGTGGTGGAAAGTCAGGGTTTGCAATGTAACCGGTCTCCATGTAGCTTTGAAATATTCCATCAATTCAATCAGAAATGTCTTTTTGTAGACAACAATGACTTGACAAATTGTAGGGGAAAATGAAGCTTCATTGGCCACTTCCAATTGTTCAGTCTGTTCCTCCTCTTGCTGTAGGATGAATTCCTATTGCTACAACGGAGAAGACTGTGCTTCCTTCGAAATTTGTATAGCTGCAGTAGCCAAGTCATCGAGACTTGGTACTCCCATTTCATCATGCTCAACTTCCCCTGTTTCAATTTGTTCTTCTTCAGGAACAAATGAACTCTGTGCAGCACTCTCAGACTCTACAGATTCTTCTAAAATTACAATAACCTCAGGTTGAGATGAAGCAGGGGAGGCTTTACACTATTTCCTTGTGGAAACTCTTCTTGGCAATGTTGTGGCTGTAGGAGGTACTCTTGTAGCCTTCCTCTTTCTGGACTACCTAGAGGGTTCTGCCTTGTCAGAGGATGATGGTGAACTGGCGATGGAAACGGGTGTTACTGTAGGAGAGATTGCGGCAGGGGAAGATACTACAGGAGAAGAACATTGCCTTTTCTGAGAATGAAGGTTAGATTCTGGGGTTTGCTCTACCCCAGATGACTTTCCTGCATTTGTTTTTCCTTTCTCCCTCCTACTAGCAGACCTAGTTTGTACCCGGGCAGAGGACTCTGGTGTGAGGGCTGCAGGAGAAAGTGTTGCAGGAGCAGATGACCCTTGCCCTACTCCCCTACTTGTAGATGCTATTTCCTTTTTCTTTTTTTGAGGCTGTGGGGTAAGTGCCCTAGGGGGTTCTGCAAGTTGCAAGCTCTTTTGGGCAACAAATTGTTGCCAGGAAAGAGGTGATACATCTCTCAAAGAGTGTTCAATCAACAATTTTATAAGGCCATGGTGAGCAATAGAATTATCCTTCCCCTATTGGGTTCTGTGGGCACATTGTTCTAGAAATTTTAACAAAAAGTTTAGAACATTTACAACTAACCCATGCCTCATATGACTCAGTAATTTGAAATGGTAAGAATGCAGGTAAGAGAAATGACCTTCACAAATTAAATACGTGATTATGAAAGTAGTGTATTCTGGATATGGAGGAGGCAATGACACTCGCTTGCATCCTTGCTTGGAGACTTCCAAAGGTCCATCAGTGGGTATTGTAAATTTTTCCCTTGCAGAGATAGCATCCAAACAAGAAAAAATTTCTCCAACGGCTAGAAGCCTAGTTACCTCTGCAATTCTTTCTTTAGTTACAACAACTGTTAGACCCCACACTATAGCCTCCCCATCAGAAAGGGTGCTTAAAAATTTTCCTGCAGCCTCCTCATTGAAAACATCTAAACTCAAAAAGTAATTCAACCATCCATAGAGGCTGAATGCTTGGAATGATTACGGATTTTTCATTAATAACTCATGAGCTACAAGCTCATGTCTTACCAGCTGACCACCCATGTTCATAGTTTTTCCTTAGCTGAGCTTGACTCGTTGCTGAAAATTCAAAAAAATTCTTCTCTATTTTGGTTCTTTTCTGTCCTGCCGCCACTTTTCTCTTATTTTTCTCTTCTTTTCCAAAAATGAACTTCTTGTTCAAGAATTTTAAATTACAATTTACAATGAAAAACGTGCAATGAAAAAGACATGTGATCATATTTGGAAAGTACCAGAAAGTAATAAAGAAAGATTATCTGAGCAGTTGTGGCAGCGGTGAAAGGACAAGTTTAAAAAGTGGATTATCCCGCCCCCTACTTAGAGTATGACATGTGTCCTCACATGTACTAAAGAATAGGCGGAGATCAGGGTAATAATGATTGATACATACATAGCAGTAAATGAATAAAATGAAATAAATCAAAGATGTGATAATAAAAGATATTGCGTACCTTTTTAATAAATTTTTGTACGTGTTGAGAAGGATGACAGCTTCGGCATGAGGTAACAGTTGGGAATGAGATCATAATTATGATGCGAATGAATGAGGTGGATGGGTGATGTGGAGAGATAATATGCATGGATGGACTGGATGGATGGAACAGAAGATAAAGAGGTGAGATGTGGTGACAAATGGAAACAAAGAAAAGGGGTTTCCTTGAAAAGGAAACCTTTATTATGAGCATGCATTAGAAAATTACAGTGAAGCTGCAAGAGAAAGGCTAAAGCCTTCAGCTACAGGAAGATTAGTGGCAGGATCCTGAACAAACTGCTACATGAATTCTTCTTTTGAGATTGGTTTATGGTACAACCAGAGGCGATGTCCATTAACTAATAGCTTGAATCGAATAGGATCAATTGTAACAAGCTGAACTAAGCCATTATCAAATACATTCTCAATTTCATACGGGCCCAACCATTTGGTTTGTAATTTTTTTGGACTGTCCTTATAGCGTGAGTCATAAAGTAGAGCCCAATATCCTACTTTGAATTTCTTTTCCTTGATGTATTTATCATGCCACCTCATTCTCTGATTTTGTATCATCTCAGTATACTGCAGGGCATCCTTTCGGAGCTCATCTAGAGCATTGAGCTACATGACTCTATCCTTTTGTGCATTTGTTAAGTCCATGTCCAACTCTAATGTTGTTCTTAGAGTCTTATGTTTAAATTCTATTGGCATCATAGTTGTTTTACCATACACCATTTCAAAAGGTGTAAATCCTGTAGCAGTCTTCCATGTAGTACGGTAGGCCCATATAGCTTCTGGTAACCGTGTGGCCAAGTCCTTCCTATGCAAATCTATAGTTTTAGTCAAAATGGCCTCTATGTCCCTATTGGTGACCTTGACCTGGCCATTGGCCTGGGGGTGATAAAGAGTTGATTTTCTGTGCCATATATTGTATTCATTGACTAAAGTTGTGATAAGTGTAGAAGTAAATTGTGCTCCTTGATTTGTTACTATCTCCCTAGGGACACCAAACCAAGTAAATATTTCCTCATAGAGGAATTCAGCCACTTTAGTATCCCTAGCATGTTTCATTGGTTTAGCCTCTACCCATTTTGTGACATAATATGTGCATACAAGGATGTAGGACTTACCATTGGAAGGTGGATCAATTGGTCCCACAAAATCCAGTCCCCATTTATCAAAGGGTGTAACCACAACCTATGGAAATAGAGGCATCTCATTAGACCAAGTTGGTCTTCCCATCCTTTGATATCTGTCACATCTCTTGGTATATTTGGATGCATCGCTATGCAGAGTTGGCCAATAGTAACCAGTATTTAGAATTTTCATTGTTGTTCTTTTGGTAGCAAAATGTCCACCACATGGCTCATCATGGCTTGCATGTAGTATATCATGAATGTCCTCCTCCCGTACACATCTCCTCATAACTTGATCTGGCCCTATATAAAACATGCAATTTGCAATCCAAGAAAAGTTAAAGCTTTTCTCTATCAATAACCTCTTTTCCTTAGGGGAGAATTGAGGAGGAGTTCTTCCTGTAGCCAGATAATTTTCCATATCAGCATACCATCGGTGAATAACCTTGATTGCAAACAAGTGCTCATCAGGAAAGGAGTCTTCAATAAGTGTAGAGTCATCTTTCCTTTGAAGTCTAGAAAGGAAATCAGCAACTACGTTGGCTTTACCTGGCTTTTCCACAATTGTAATGTCAAATTCCTACATCAACAATAACCATCTTGCCAGTCTCCCAGATATTGAGGCTTTCTTCATGAGATACCGGATTGCTGCATGATCAGTGTGGACAAATATCTGATAACCAATGATATAATGCCTGAATTTATTGAGGGCATAGATAATTGCCAACATTTCTTTTTCTATAACAGTGTAGTTAAATTCAGCCCCTTGTAGATTTTTGCTTATGTAGTAGAGTGCATGTTTTGTCAAACCATCCTTCTGCCCTAACACTACTCCAATTGCATAATTCGATGCATCAGTATGAATATGAAATGGAAGTGACCAATCGGGTCCTTTCAGAATAGGTGTCTGTGTAAGGGCGACTTTCAAGTCAAGAAATACTTTTTCACATTCCTCTGTCTAAGAAAAATCTACATCTTTATTCAGCAGACTGTATAAGGGGCTTGCTATTTTGCTGAAGTCCTTGATGAATCTTCTATAGTATCCAGCATAGCCTAACAAACCCCATACCTCTTTTTTCTTAGCAAGAGATGGTAACTTAGAGATGGCCTCAATCTTAGCAGGATCAACCTAAATTTTTGTAGCAGAAATATAGTGACCAAGGACTATTCTCTCCTACATCATCATGAAGCACTTTTGACTATTCAGTGATCGGTTGTGGTCTTCACATTTCTGTAGTACTTTCTCCAATTTCACTTGAGCTTCTTCAAATGTTGTACCATAAATAGTAAATTCATCCATGTATATTTCCATGCAGTCATATGAGATGTCAGAGAAGATACTTATGACTGCCCTATGGAAAGTTGCAGGAGCATTACAGAGACCAAAAGGAAAAACTGCATAGGCAAACATTCCCCAAGGGCATGTAAAAGTAGTCTTTTCTTGATCCTCAGGAGCAATCTTGATTTGATTGTACCCACTAAAGCCATCCAAGAATGAGAAGTACTTTTTCCCAACTAAATTATCTAGAACTTGATTAATGAATGGAAGAGGAAAGTAATCTTTCTTTTTTGCCAAGTTGAGCTCTCTGTAATCTACACATACCCTCCATTTTCCTCCTTTCTTAGGAACAATGACCAATGGGGAAACCCACTGACTATCGGAGATTGGGTAGATAAAACCAGCTGCTAACATTTTTTGTAATTCTTCTTTAAAAATTTCTCTCAAAGCTGAATTGATTCTTCATTGAGGCTACCTGACAGGTCTGAACTCACTGTTAATGTATATGTGATGTGTACAGAGCTTTGGGTCTAAACCTGTCATGTCACTATATTCCCAAGCAAAAGCTGACTTATGTCTGGTAAGCATTTTGATCATACATTCTTGTTGCTCATTGGTGAGATTTTTATTAATATTCAAGGTTTTTCCTACAGCCACCTCAACTTGGGAGGTTAAGTCTATCATAGATACTTTGGACAGAAATGGCATGTCTACCTCATGGGGTAGTAAGGTGTGTAAGCAATCAGTTGCTGTAGGATAATGAGTTGATGTAGACGGAAGAAGAATAGTCTGCAAAGAACATGGATTCTTTTCACAATGAAAGTATTCAGTACCATAGTTATTCGGCAAGATATTGGACAGTATATCTTCCTCTTATTGTTGTGCAATGAAAGGCTTCTGGTAATCATCATTAAATGGGCCACGGAGTTCACTTCCTCCTCTTCTCCTAAATTTGGCCAAACAACATCTCCAGACTCAAGTTGGGGCAGGGCTGGAGAATAGAGAGTAAGATTCTTTGTGCTATATCCATCAACTATTGTCATGTCACCCGGCCTACAACCAATGTAAGCATCAACAGTGGCCAACCAAGGCCTTCCTAGTATGACAGGTATCCCCCCAATGATGCCTTTGGAGATAAGACCATAAAATTAGTAGGGTACTCCCAAGAATCCAAGGTGAGTATCAGGTCTTCAACTATCCCATCAGGTTTGACAGTTGAGCTATCAACAAGTTGTAATATTGTAGGTGTAGTCCTTAGGTCTGAAATATTAAGTTTTATAACTAGGTCCTTTATCATGACATTGATAGTTGCACCAAGATCTACTAAAGCATTCTTAATTTGCAACCCATTAACATTGATCTCCACTACATGACTTCTTGGATCTAAATATTTTGGAATGCTAAGCTTCCCCAGCATTAAGTCAGAAAGTTGACCTATTACATGGATAGTTTGAGGGTCTTTCTTTTTCCTTCCTGGTTTCTTCAAAAATGCCTCCTTGATGGCCTTGCCATAGATAGATACCTCTTTAATTGCTTGGAACAAGGGAATTTTCACACATATATGCTTTAGCTGGTCAATGATATCAAATGTAGGTTCCTCTTATTTTTTTGCATTTTCACCTTCCAACCTTTGTGGGAAAGGTGGGGACACTTTATCAGATGGCTTAGGTAATGATGGAATCTGAACTGGCTGATTTGGTTGGGCTTGGTCATTGATATCTTCTTCTTGGTCGGTCTCCTCAGATGGTACTTCTGAGATTATGGGAGGAGATGGTGTGGGCAGGACGGTTCTCGAGCGTAAATTAATATTATTCAGGTTAAGAGCATAGGCAGGCTGAGGATTAGGATCAGCAAAATAGACTTGTTGCTACTGTTGCTACGGTTGCTGGTTATTTGGATTAGGTGCTGCCTGAGCAGGTAGTGGGGTTGATTTTGGATTCTGACCTTGATTAGCTACTGTGGTTGCTGCAGGAAACCAGTGGGTGGATTTGATCATTGTTGGCCTCCTCTCCATTGGTTAAGCTGCTGCCAATTCCATTGTGGAGGCTGCCACTGATTTTGCTGTGGTGGTTGTCAATTTCCTTGGGCGAATTGCCAATGGCTTTGTTGGGCATTTGGACAAGGATTATTCCACTGAGGTTGGGGATATGGCCAATAGTTTGGAGGGTACTGGTTTTTCCATTGACTGTTATATGAACAAAATTTTTGCAAAGGGTCCTGAGGCATACCTTGTCTTGGGGCTCCTGGTCTCCTTTGTGCAACAAAGAAGACTTGATCATCATCACCTTCTATCATCTTAAAATTAGTAGGCAACTATTTAGCCTCCAAGTTGGCCACCATCTTGCATCTGCAGTCACGTTTCTTCTATCTACAATGTGGACAGAACTCAGCCAGGATTGCTTCAGCTTCCTCATGCTTCTTCCGAGCTTGCATAGTGTCCAACTGTGTAGCCCTGTTGTTTATAATATCCTGTTTGAAATCTAACAACAAATTTGTGATCTCCATCCGAGAAACTCCATTAGTAGAGGACCTTCCCACTGTGGCTTGATAACCTCTACCCTTCTTCACATTTGCTTGGGAGTAATTAAGACATATTTTCTTGATATCATCCCAAGGCAGTTGGGTTATATCACCTCCTGCCATCAGATACAGGGCATCTATACAGGTATCACTGATTCCCCTTAGAAAAATTAGTTTCTGAGATTCTTCGTTGAGAGTATGATTTGAATTCTTTTTCAGGGAAAATAAGAATATTGAGATATAGTCTTCTAGGCTTTCATCCTCCTTTTATTGAATTCTGAATATATCGTCTCCCTTACTACCACTCTTACAATATTCCTTAAATTTCTCAAGGAATTTTGTTTGCATGGTTGTCCAACTATCAGCAACACCCCTTCCCAAACTCATGAACCATCTGAGAGCTCTCTCCTTCAGAGTGGAAGGAAACAACTTCAGCTTGTGAGCATCTATAGTGTAATCATAGCTGCGACAGAGGATATCAAACTCAAACAAGAAGGTTTCTGGGTGCTCCATAACTAGGCCATAGAACTTGGGAAGTAACAAAGAAGGAATATTCTTAAGGTTATCAGTTTCTCGCTGATCAACAATGGGAAAATCAAAAGAAGGAGGTGGATTAGGTGGATTTTGTGCCATATTTGCTTGTTGTAGTATCAGAGCAAATGGATTTTCCTCAGGTTCTTCGTCAACTGGGTCAAATGGAAATTCAACAAATAGGTTTTTAGGGAGGAACCTTCCCAACGCGTCTCTTCTTCTATGCATGCAATAGAATGAATGGTGATTTGAAGGATTTTGAAAATTCTTCATTAACAACTAAACTAATGCTAAAAATGACTTTTGACAAGTTCTTAGCTTGACACCATCCCCGACAACGGCGCCAAAAATAGTTGCGCCCACAAAAGGATATGAAAATCATGGCAAAACCTATCCTGGGAATTGGACATTCCAACAGGTGACTAATATCTCTTCATGGTCGTTCATTTACTTCTCAAACCAGGGAACGTATATTTTGAATGGAGTAGCACTATATGTGCACTAAGAACCAGTTTCAGTCACAACCTATAGAAAATAAATAATTGCAAAGAAATTCTATCTATGCTATAGGAAGGTAATGCAAATTTTCATTTACTCAATTATAATTTAACCAAAACGGAAATCGTAACAGCTATGGCTGAGAAACAAACTATGAACTAGCCTTATGCTGTAGGAACAGACACAGGGATGGATTTCCGATGCTGCAGAAACAATATAAGACTGAGTTTGCACAAAAACTTAAAAGATGAAATCTAACTTATGATCAATAGCAAAAGGAACAACTAACTAGCTAACTACATATACTTACTAAGTGGGCCCCCTTAGCAAGCATCAACTAATTATGCAAGTGTTGAACTCAGAACTTTATCAAACTTTATTCATAAACTCAGAATGGTATACATTGTTCTATTTGTATGAAAACTAACAACAAACTCTACCTCTTGTCATACAGATTCTGCTTTTTATTATCATACTAACTATTACATGATATCTTTCTATCTCTCTATCCCTTCTATGCTTGTTCACTTGCGCAGGAGGAACACTTATTTAAATTAGGAAAAAAAACTAACTAACCCTAACAGAGAATGACATGGGTGTAAAATGTATCCTGAAATCGAGGAACAGACTTCATAAATGAATTTATCCATTCAACCCGATCCAGAGAGAATCTAGCACTCCACTCTTTCCAGATTAACTGACATTTAAAATCCATCCCAATAGTTTCAGTCAAAGAGTCTTCGCTAGAGCTTCCTCAAAGTCGTGCAGGGAATGGAATTTACTACAAGGCCGAGATCGGCTATGGTTGACTCGATCACACTTTCTTCAACAACCTGTGAAACACAAGGTAATAGATGCAAAAGAAAAGGCGCACGACACATACACAATATCCATTCATTAATCACATATTTAAATCTATTTCATCATTCAAAAACTACATGCGTTATACCAGTCATCAAGGAAGTCAAACAGGGTAATAAATATAGACATGTCAACATGATAGGTTGCAGGAACATGAAAATGTATTGCTACAGGATATCCCCCAATAAAAGGTTTTAAAAAGAGTTAACCAACCATGAACAACAAAAGTGAGCATAATAAAAGTACACCATGATATGAAAATTATGAGCTTATTTTGGGCTCATCACTTCACATGCCTACACCTCAAGGATTTTTAGGGTTTTAAGCCTGCACAGCCCGTACACTATCCACACACAAAAATGGTCAAAAACCTAGGGTTTTTAAGCTTTTCAATGTTGTTTTCAGACTTTCAAGAAGTTCTCACTCCAAATGAATTGTTAGAACCTCCTCCTGACCTCCAAGCACTACCAAGACCCTCAACAAAATTCACAAGAAATAATTTCTCGAAAGTCTCAATTCCCCTACAAGATATGAGTCTTTTTCTCATTGCCTTCCCTAGCTGGACCCTGCCTAGCTTGCCTAGGGAAAAGCTTTGCTAGCATTTCCTGTACAAAAAAAAAACCTACCAGCTACCATATATACAAGCATGGTGTCTAGGCACTATTTCCAAAGGGCCGTACGGTTTGTACGGTGGAAAAGTGCTCTAGCACCCATTTTTAGAAAAATAGTCTGTTTCAGACCTAAAATTGAGCAGAGCTAAACTATTTACAACAAGAGCTTGCTATTTCAATAAAGAAGCATCCTAATCTTACATAGATCTTGAAGACAACCAAAACTTCATTGTACAAATCAAAACAATGGCAACCTAATCCATAAAAGGTCTATCAAAATGCAATAGTTCAGAAATTAAAACTTAGAACGTTGTTTCTTTCAACTTCTCAAAATGTTACTTCAACAATAATACCTCCAACCCTATTCCATGGTCAAGGCATGCCTTAAATATGCCTTCAAAACAATTGAGCTGCTTGGGTCGAGCCTTTGGATGACCTAATGGTAAGTGTTATAAAACACACTGTGTTTTCCAACCCTTTGCAAACTTTTGACAACTTAGCAAAATGATGTTGTAAAACTATTTAACTCTTGTCAACTTCTTTCCAACAGATCAAAAACATCCCTAAGCACCCAACACAATGGTCAACATGACCTTATGAAAAACAAAACCAAAATTGACCCTCTAGGTTTCTTCTTTACCTACGAAATTGCTAGTTGTTCCTTAGGTGCTCCTGCACCACACCCTACCTACATAACTAGATAACTCTCTCTCCCACAACCTCTCCCTCTCTCAAGTATCTGCCTCCCACCATCTCTCTCCCTCTATCTCTTGAACTCCCTCTCTCTTGCTATCTCTCCCTAAGGCACCCAACCTACATAACTGGATAACTCTCTCTCCCACACCCTCTCCTTCTATCAAGTCTCTGCCTCCCACCCTCTCTCTTTGTCCCTATGATATCTCTCTATATCGCCTCTCTCTCTCTCTCCCTCTCTCCCTCCCTAATCCCCTCTCTCTCTCTCTCTCTCTCTCCCTCCCTAATCCCCTCTCTCTATCTCTCCTTCCTTACATACTTCTCTCTATCTCTCTCTCCATCTATACCTCTCCCTCCCTCCTTCCCTCTCTCTCCCTCTCTCTCCTCTCCCTCTCTCTCAATGTCCTAACCTTACTACTTCCCTCTAAATTTTTCTCTCTCCCTTCCCCATATTTCTCTCTCACTCTCTTCTTCCTTCTCTACTCACTACTCACCATTATCTCTCTCTACTTCTCCCTCTTTATCTCTCCTTCCCTATATACTTCTCTATTTATCTCCATATCTACCTCTCCCTTCCTCCTCTCTCTCTTTCCTACCCTCTATACTTCTCCCTATCTCACATCTCTCCCTCCCTCTCTTATTTTCTCTATCTCCCCCTTCTCTCTCTTCCTTCATCCCACCCACCTTCCCTCTCTACCTCCCTCCCTCCTCTCTTAATCTCTCCACCTTCCTCCTTCCATCTCTACTTCTCACTCGTTCTCTCTCTCTCAATATCCCAAACCCTATACTAAATATCATAAACCCTAATCCCTATACGCTATACACTTAACCCTATACCATATACCAACAACACTTAAACCATAAACCTTACACCCTCAATCCTCATCCCTATAACCTATACCCTCAACCTTATACCCTAAACCCTTAACATTATCCCTCAACCCTATACCTAAAACCTAAAATCTAAACCCTACACTATCAACCCTTAACTCTATACCTTCAACCCTATACCTAATAGATCATAAACCCTAATCCCTATACCCTATACACTTAAACTTATACCCTAAACCCTAAATCCTATACTTAAACCCTAAATACTACATTCAACCGTGTACCCTAAAACCTAAATCCTCAACCCTATACCCAATATCCTATACCCTATACCCTCAAACCTTAACACTATCTCTCAACCCTCAACCCTCATACCTATACCCTATACCCTCAACCCTAAACCCTATACCCAATACCCACAACCCTATACCCAATATGCTAAACCCTAATCATTATACCTTATACACTTAACCCTATACCTTTGTTATGTTGGAAATAGGGTTCCAAATTTTTGGAGGATGGAACAGGGGAGATTGGACCCTCCTATTTCACTAACATTACACTCAAAGAAACCCTAGAGATCTCAAGCTAGGGATGAAATGAAGGAAAGAGATCTGCAATAAGGATGTTCTAGGGTATGATTAATGACTAAAGAGGGGTTCACCACCAAGCTAGGGCTTGGAAAGACTAGTAATATGCAAGATCTAATGAAAAGACCTAATGATATGCAAGAATTCACTAAATGACCTAGAAATGAATGCAAAAAAGAATAGAAAGAAAAAGAAGAAGCAAAGAGGGGCACTTGAAAACCTATGAAAACATGATTGAAGGCCTAAAATGATAAAAATGATGAAGTTAATGTCTACTAGGACTTATATGACAAGTATAAAACTCTTTAAAACTACAAATTTCACTGTACTAGGACTCATACGCCAGAAGTGGCGTATCAATACTATTTGGATTTTTCAGAGGATTAGGACCTAAATATGCTCTTCAACCTCTACTTTGTCTTCTCAAAGTAGTTTTCAAACCTAAAATTCTAATTTTTTTTTTTGTAGATGTCATTCAATGATCTTGTTAATGATGTGACAAATTTGACAACTTTGAATACTTGACAACTTTTTCCAATCTCGCTCCCTAAAGGGTCTTCGACCTTAATCTGCAAATCACACACTAAAGAGAGGGAAAATTTTGTTTTATTATAGAAAGAGGTTTTCCTTGGTCAAACCCCATTTTGGTGATCAAACCATGCAATCAAATCAAATGAAAAGAAGGAATGATGAATGGACAATATGTAATGTTGCAACTCACCAAACCCTAGGAATAAAGTGCTACAAACATGTATGATATGTCTCCAATGGAAGAAAATCTTGGCTCTTGGTCAAATGCAAAGATCTTAAATTGAATACTTGCTTGAATCATGAAACCCTACATCACAAATTTTAGATCAAAAATAAACATAATGCCTGATGACTTTGACATGATGCTTGATACTTGAATGATGCTCTAAAAAAAATGATAATCAACTCTTGAATACTATTGAATGCTCTTGTAAATTCCAATTTTCTATAATGAATGAATACTCAAGTTGCTAGGTGATATGTAAGCTTTCTAGGTGAAAAATGAGTGAAATAACCTTACATTTATACTTGTTCATGCCTAATTTCCCAAAATTACAACACTACAAACCAACATCAAATATAAGAGGATAAAATACCACTAAGAATTGAATTTAATTTAATTTTAAACCACATAGGACTCATATGCCAAAAGTGACATATGAGTCCATTAGGATAAGCTTTGGGACACATTTTTCAAGAAATTCCTAGATTCATGTGAAATCCAGATCGAGGCCCCAAAACTTAGGTGGGACCCATATGCCCAAAGTGGGGTAAGAGTCCCAGATCACTAAATCTAGGCCACACAATCCAAAAAAACATGAATTATGATTGGATGTTAGTTCATGTCTAGATTATCCTCAAAAAGATGCATTAATTAAGGCTTGTGGATGCAAAATAAAGCCAATTAAAGCATAAATTTTCCCAATTTATTAACGAAACCCTGGATTAGTGTGAAAGTGTGGTACAACACTTTACAACATTGAAAATAAGGCACAACTAAGTTCATTTAGTTTACAAGGGCACAAGACCTAATGTGAATGTGTTAAACACACTACAAGACTAAATCAAGGCCACATTAAGCTCAATTTAACATGGAAGATGCAAAAAAATGTGAAAATTCTGAGTACATTTTTTTGTCATTACATCTAGCCCCCACTTTAGTGAGAGGAGGAACTTGCTTCATACTCACACTAAAGTAGACAAACTTGCATCAAGAAGGGTTCAAATGTACCAATGCTAGTAAGATAGGATGACAACAATCATGAGGGATGATCAAGCCCCTAGGATCAAGATCCTATAGCGAACCAACATAAGGACAAAGGAACACACATGAAAATGATATAAGAATCAAGAACAAGACGTAAGCATACACTGCCAAAGACATAAAGAAAAGAAAAAAATAAAACAAAGGGGTGGATAAAGCTTTGCCCATTTTTCCTACATGTTGTGGATCATATCTAACTTGTTTTTCTAAAAATGCATGCTCACAAGGGCTAGTGGAATCTCTAGCCATCCACTAGGTGAGCCCCCATCAAGACACATACACACGCTATTGATATGTGCCCACACAAAAAAGCAAGTGGCTATGGGAAAGTTATGCCCCAGTTCAGCTTCCCATCTAACCAGACCAATGTTATACCTCCTGATAACTTTGATAAGGCACCATGCACAACAATGAACTTTGAGCTTCATGAGGCAAGCAAAGCTTCATATGCTTGACACCCGTGAAAATCAAGATGGCACCACAAGCAAGCAAAGTGTGCTATGCAAGATGGCCATATAATAGAAATTGTAAATGCAAAAAACTAGTGTAAGGAATGTTCAAAGGAGTCTTGCTTAGTTAATGTAAGGTCTTAACTTAGGGAACATTGTTCCTAATGTCTCAAAGACAGGATCAATCAAAGAATAAAAGATTCATAACTTAGGGGATGCAGTGTTTCGTATCAAGATACTAAGAGGAATATAACATGCTAAGAGAAATCACGCTCTTAAGGAACATCATACCCGATGTTACCACAAAGCGAAAGATGCATCACAAGAATTAAGAAGACTACACAATGAAACATGAAATGAAAAATAATAATGCCAATGTATGCCCCCACTTTAAAGAAATTTCTAAACACCATGCTATGAGAAATTACGTTAAAGTAGAAAATGATAAATGATAACAATAAAGAGGAAATGAGAGCTAACTTGGAAAGCCGTATGCCAAATCATATGATTCCAAATAAAATATACGTCATACAAAAGGAAAAAGAGGGGTTTCCCCCAAAATGAAAGTCCAAACACATGAGGGATCCATGGATTTGGGGTTAGTATGTTGGGTATATGCAAGATTATGATGGGCCAAAAAGTGCCAATATGATGGGTTTGTGGCTGAAGACTTTTTTTAACCCAAAATTGATGAAATGAAAAGAGTTTTTAAAGGAGATTCTTAGCTTTCCACCAATATAAATTATGCTTTAATTTGAATTTTATAAGTAATTATTATTCATTTTTTATTCAAATTATGACTCGAGTCCTGATTGATAGGTTGATTAAAAAATAACTATAGCTTTCAAACGGTATCACATTTTTTGAATACAAAACATGTGTCACATTCTATGCTTCGCATATTATAGGGTTAAAAAAAGAAAAATTGAATTTCATGAAGTTTTGACTAAGTTTACGTGGTCAAACATACAATTTTTTTATATTTTTTAAAAGTTGTAATAAAAAAAAAATTATTTACTTGGAAAAAAATTACAAAAAAATATGTATCACATCAGGACATGATTCCTCTACTTATATCTAAAATCTTATAGAAAAATATTATCATTTTATTGTGGTTAGGGTGGTTAGATAGACACCTACTTATTTTTTCCCTGAAATTTAAGTACTACTGCATTGAAATTTCAAATTTTCACCAAATAGTTTTTAGAAAAATAAATAAACCTAGTAGTTTAGAAACTACATGAAATTTTCTACAGATTCTATTCTTACATATTTTTGAAATAATATAGATAACTTATTCAAATTTTTACGTCAAGTTGCCTAACTCTGATTTTAATAAATTTTTTGCCACTTAAGGGCCTATTCTTTCCATGATGATCCTGCACATACCCTATTCTTACTACAATGTTTTTAGAGAGCTTGGAACTGTCATCATTCCCCAAATACTCATAGAACTAGAAGAATGACACAAAGCGAGTGAAAGAAAAGAAAATCCTTTCGGGACAACATGGAATAGACATGAATGTCTTGAAACCTTATGTCATCCCCAAAAGGAAACACAAGACAAAGTAAAGATAAAAGGAAAATATTTTGGGTCAACATGTAAGAGACATGAATGTCTCAACACCTTGTGTCATCCCCAAAAGGAAAACACAAGACAAAGAAAATATAAAAGGAAAAGCTTTTGGGTCAACATGGAAGAGACATGAATGTCTTGAAACCTTTTATCATCCCCAAATGGAAAACACAATACAAAGAAAAGATAAAATGTTTACAACATAGAGATGAATGTAGGTACAAATAGAGGAATGTCACAAAGAGAGAGATACATCAAACAAAACAATAAGGGGGATCACATTATGCACATGCAATCACATAAAGAAAAAAATGAAGAAGAAATAATGCAAAATACTAGTAGGGCACATGTGAGTCAACCTATTAGCAAGTCGTCCACATCGCAATCATGTTCCTCATATACAGAAGGTGGAAAACTAGTGAAAGGGACAATGATATGTACCAAAACTAGGATAAGGCTAACTAACCCATGCCCCCACTAAATGCAAGACAAGGATGGGAAAAGATAGGTGAAGGGAAAGAGCTCCTTGCATTTTGAAATGATTTGAAATAAGTGTACAACATGTAATAGTGAGAATAGGAATACCCTACAACTATTACATGGTAAGGAGCAGAAAGATATGCTTCAAGGAACTATTTTTGTGATATCCATCTTTTTAAATATTTGTTGTAAGGAACAACACTCATCAGTACTATGTCTAAGAACTCTATGATATTGACAATGTGATGTGTTTGTATTCTTAGGATTTGGAGATCAATCTTCTCTTATGGGTGGTAATGTAATAAGTCCTCGCTAAAGAAGTATCTATGAATTCCTTTCAATTGTAGTTGGTGGGTGTTAGTAAACATATTGGTCACTACTGTTTGATGTGATAAATGACTCTCTATTGCCCAACTAAGTAGTGACACAATGAAAATAACAACTTTGGAGATCACTATTGAATTAGTAATCTTCCTATAAATTTTAGAGGTACAACTCCCTCTTATAATCTTCAATGAATAAAAAGAGGCTGAAATCAAAATTAAGGTGTGCTTTTAACTAGAAAGCAGTAAAGGAAAACAAACATTTGTGCATAAAAATGATACAAATGCGAAAGGAAATTTTAAGTATAGGAAAACAAAAATAAATGACACAAAGACCATCTGTTACACACCTACAAACACAATAATCAATAGAAAAAGCAACTTCTTCCAAATAAGAGAGCAGATTTACATTCTCAAGACTCAAAGATATTTTCACATATCTACTTACAATCAATTATAACAAAGATTTATACCCAAATATATTGTGGTTTCACAAAGGAAAACATAAAACTAGATAGAGGACAAATAAACTCAAAGATTCAAATATCCCTTTATTCATTTGAAAGATAGAGCTTAGAGACTCTATGAACTCTATAAAAAATGGCTCAACATGAAAGAAGCCCTATAAATAAAATAGAAAATACTATTTTCCCATGAGAAATCACAAAAAAGTTTCCCTTGTTTTGATAGTAGCCAAAAAAGATCCCTCTCATGGTTGCAGATTACATATTTATAAAATTATTTCCCCTTTCTGGAAGCTCCACCTTTCAAATGGTTACATAATGGTTTCTTGAATTTGATTTTTCTTTCACTTAAAAAGAAAACCTTCACCATAGATTCCTTTTTAGTTTTGTAACTGATTTTTTTCTTTCTTTTTGAATTAACTGGAAAATGTATATCCCCTTTATTTCCCATTAACCGTTTCTTGAAATTCAAATGGTCTTTTATTAATGACATCCTTTCAAATTCCTCATAATCAACCCTTAGTGTAACTACTTTCTTTTAGAAGAGCCTTTGAATGATGGACATCTGTGATAGGTGACACATCATTTCCAAGAAGTAGGAACCAATGATGGTTTGCAACAAAGAAGATTTTCAAAGATCATTTCAAATTCTAATCACAATCGATAGTTGAAACTTCACAAAGTGTCTACTTTCACAATGATTCCTAGATATCATTTCTTGCCTGAGAGGATAACATCATTAATTGTGAAAACAAGTAGAAGATTCTGCTAATAAAATTCGTTCTCATAGTTGTGAGTTGTGATAATTTTTAATAGATCCAAGTAAACGCTTATGTTTTCATGGACTGATATCACAAAAACATGCCTGCTTGATAGAGAATAATCAAGCATCCTTAGGATCATGTGCATGCAGATCCTTGATTTTTGTAGTTCTTGTTGAAGAAATAAGATTATGAAGAAGAAAATTTTCATTATGATTGATGGAAGCCAAATATTCATTTTTATAGTTGTATGTGATGCCTGCAATCGAGTCTATGTGTCCTTTCAATCACTTAGTACACCTTTGGCATTGCAAATCCCATACCCAAAAAAGATATCTAGAGCTTTAGCTATTAAAAAAATTCCAAGCATTGACTCATCAATATTTCCCATGACATCACTTCCAAAATGTGATACTACTCCCAAGCTCTGCCCACTCACTTCCCAAAGAAATATTTTGTTATCTTCTCTTGCACTTGCAATTGCACAAAAGTCTTTCACAGGAACACATGAATAAAATTTATTCTTGAGAATATTCATGTGAGTCTTTAACCTATTGTGAATCTCCTACCAGTGTAATTACATTAGCACAATGAACACTTCAATCACTGTGATGTCCCTGATGCACATGAAGACCTTTAAAAGGATTCTCTTAAACACCATTAACATTGTTAAGTTTCAATCTCTCTTGACCCCTTTCAACATTTGAAACCCATTGTATTCTCATTGACTTCCTTAATTACATCGCAAGTCATATTTGAAATGTCTAGGTTCAAGTTTCTTTTCTTCTTATCGATGCGGCCAATTGGGATACCTTCTTTTTCTTTTAAAACTTTTGAAGATGATTGCTTTGTTACCATTTTTTATCCTCAAATCTACTATGCATATGGTTACAATGTGAGGAGTGAGAATCAATTGAATAGGTTGGTGATACATATCTATGTTTCAAACTCATTTACAACCATAGGCCAAGAGACACTTGTTATGGTGCACCTTCACATATCATATTTAGTACTGCTTATCTCTTTGTATCTTTGTGTTAGTGTGTTACACTACCATTTGAAAATACCTCCAATGCTTTATAAAGCCCCTTTGTGTTATAGGAGTCAGGTGAGCTTTTGTGTGGTTTGAAAAAACTTGACAAACAACCACCATCCACTTCGTCCACAAGTTTAAAATAACATGGGTGGTACTTTAAGTGGTTATATGAACTAAGAAAATATTGCCTTTATTCTCAAAACATATGCAAATTCCACTAGAGTTAGAAAACCAAATAAGGATGTCATTGAAACTTTATTTTTGTTTCTCTTTGCAAAAATTTAAAAATATGCATGATCGACCTTTGATAGATTTCATTAACTTCATTGGGTGTTGTTCTTGTCCATACAACCAACATATATAATGATACATGAAAATTAAATGATGTATTCGATACTTGAGAGTTGATTAGAAAAAATTCAAAGGCCAATGAGACTTTCGGCTTTATCTTGTTTTGTCTTCAAAAACCTAATTTTGGAGCTTTATATAGTTTCTATAATCATTTAACCTTCTTTTAATCCATCCATTTTTCACAGACCATGACATATGTATCATCATATGGAATATGTTTGTCCTTCAAATGCACATACTGAGTGCTCGAGTATTCACACACCTATCATATCTAGCAAGATACTTGCAAAGATTTCTTTGTTGTTCAAAGAAAGTCATTTTAAAATCATAGCAGGTCTCAGAATAAAGATGCGACTTTAGAGGCCATTTAAATGGTGTTTAGAGTGATTCATTGATAAGGAATGACTCCCACTATGCATCCTTGGGTTTCCTGATCGACATATTATTAATTGGCTTTGCTCATGATTAATTTGTTGTTGCGAAGAGGCATGATTATGCTTGTCATGATAGGGCCTACTTTTGCATTCAACCAATCACATGCTCAATATACCTTCTATTTGCTTATACTGTATTGTAGCCATTGAACACATCTACCTTGCTACTTATCTTTTTCACTAATGAACTTATACTAGTGATGAGCCCATCAACAAAAAAGAGATTTGTGTAATCAAACAAACCACTCCTTTCTATGTACTCAAAAAATCTCTTAGTGATTAAGGAGCCTTCTGTAGCTTAAATCTATGAAGTGTTTAGGATTAAACTATAAAAGCAATACCACAGGGGATTTCAACATAACTCTTAGAACAATCAAAGGTTTTATTGGAATTTTAATAGGGGAATGTTCAAATTTTCATTGACCAAAATTGGGAAAATAGTGGCTCTATCTAGGGAATGAATTTTCTATGAAAATACAGAGAACTCCAGCATCTCTGGGATAGACCAGTCCTTGTCCATTGGGAAGTAGAGTCAAAGAGCACGGAGGAGACAATGCAAAAACAAGCCAAAAATGGAAGATAGGAGGTGTGAGCGTCTTTTTGAAATCAGCACATACTTATCTTCAAACCAAGGTTAGTATCTACAAATTTCTCAAGAACACCCTTATGAAATACATTGTGAATGTTTTCAAATGCAATAAATGACAAATAGAAAAAACTAAAAGCATTAAGAAAACTAAAACAAGTTACATATTCCATAGTGGATTGGTGTCACATGTGCAAGTGACCCTTTCCCAATCCTTGATCAAAAGCTAAAATGGTGATATGCAATGGAGATCAAGAGCCAAAATCAATCCTCAAGCTAAGAGAGTGACTTTGCATGTAAAATTTGGATGCATTGATGAGGATCAAGGTCTTCATTTATAGATTTTCTTGAGGAGAGATTGGCCAAATGGGTGAGATGTGGGACTAAAGATCCACCAATGAGAAGAGGCCATTTTTCAAGTGGTGATAGGCTATGAGTTGTGCAAGATTTGGGAAATGTGCCCATGAGAGGGAGTTTCAAATTTGAATTTGAGAGGCAAGATGAGTGGGGGACAAGAAAATGATTAAAAAAATGAAATGTTGGAGGGACAAATCAACTTGTCATTTTTTTCAAACTTGAGGGAATATTCCCCATAAATGCCATGTTGAGTGAAAATGATGATTTAATAAATCAATAAATTGATTTATTTATGCAAATGGAGATATCTAGGGGATTTTATGGGTGATTAGCACTTAATCAAAGATTAGATTAATTAAGATGATATTAGATGATTGTGACATTCCACTTAGACTTTTGGATATATTTAAAAGATTAATTGATTTATTCAATAACCTTTAGGAGATTGATTAAATAAAACCTGATTTATTTAATTGATGAATGCATAATGTCAATTTGACATGTCTACATTTTTCCCCTCTTTGAAGAAATGTACTTGTTGTGTTGGCTCAAAGAATAAACTTTCCGCGATCGAAATTCAATTTTTTATTTATTTTTCGGATGCCCCAGCAAAAATAGGTACACTGGTACATTGCCCCCTCAAGAGATCGAGAGAAATGATTCGATTTGAGGGTCGATCTCACAATAAAGAGGTTCAAAATGGATGGTTATGGATGATGATGCAGATGAGATGATTTTAAGATGCTTAGAATAACAAATCTATATTATTTGAAAAAACTTAAATGATGAGATGATGTGATGATGGATGAGATGGATGATGTGATATGTGATGATTATGCAATGTGATGCTTAGACTAACAGATCTATATTATGATGATGAGACAATGTGATTATGCAAATGCATGACTTATGCAAATATGATTATTTAAGAGATGCTTAGACTAAAAGATCTATATTATGATGATGAG
Source organism: Sequoia sempervirens (assembly GCA_007258455.2). NCBI lineage: Eukaryota > Viridiplantae > Streptophyta > Pinopsida > Cupressales > Cupressaceae > Sequoia > Sequoia sempervirens. The sequence goes on along the minus strand of VDFB02281492.1, from coordinate 533,463,774 downwards.
ATGGATGCATGATGGATGCATGATGAATGTATTGGTGATGATGATTAACTATTCATGTTGTGATGTTAGTGCGGAAAATGAAGAAATTAGATGGTGACAATAGGATTCAACACCAACATAAGAGATGATGATGAGAAATGAATGATTTGCTTATCAAGGATTGGGGTTTTAAAAGGGTCACTTACTATATGTTTGATAACACGCCTAAGCACGATGCATCAAGGTATAAAGGACCAGGATGGCATGGTGCTTTGTGTGATGGACTTTGACTCAACAAGTAGATAGGAGTATTCTTGTTCACACTTGACACACAGAAACCTTGCTAGGATGCACTTTAGAAGTTTTAAACATCTCAGACCAAAACATGGAAAGGTATAACCAATCAATGCAATAGTCAACAAGCTGTCTAAAGCATCCTCTATACATATCTAACAAAGCAAGTATTCGCCAAGTTATTTTACAAGAACATCCAACAAGCATAGTAGATAAAAAGATAGTGATCGTTGCCCCATTCCTATCTCTCTAAATCCTACGTTCAGATATCATTGAGAGGTCCTTGGAGTGAGCGCAATAAGTCAAAAGACAAAGACAGAGCACACAAACAAGCCGATGTTCTTCAATACCGCTAACCATAACAGAATGTGTTTTTTTTTCTAGGATAAAGACCAAAACTATTGCCAAAAGATAATGCCCATTGTAGGAAGGATACATCCTAGGACATGATGTTAGCAGATGATTGATATGGGACTATTTGGATGATGGACTATTGACACAAAGACTTGACCCACGTGTTTACGTACGGACTTAGATTTGAGACTTGACGCTTTCGGGTTTTCACGTTTAATCTACTAGACTTGTTTCTACCTGTTTCACCAAATATTGAGGATGACGAGTAGTTTATTATGAATGGTGTTATTGTAGGTGCAAGTGAGATGAGTTGGATGGATTTTTTCAAATATTTGGATGTTTTTGGAGTTTTGCAATGTTTTGAGGCTATTTTTGGTATTTTTCAAATGTTTTCAAATGTTTTGATTTTTGAATTTCCAATGTTTTTGAGATTTTTGAAGATTTTGACCAAGAGACTAACCTAAAGACCTATGCTAGGGGCCTTGGGGGCTGATCAATAGATTAGCCTTGCCTACGTTATACACGCAGAGACCATGTAGTTTGACTGACGACTTGACCGATTTACAGGTGAATATATACATGATGAGATGTCAATTTATTATGACGGACTCCTATAGGACTGACCTATATGTCTTGGGGGATGATCAACCTTGCCCATGTTCAAGCTCAGAGACGACGTAGTTCAATTGACGACCTTGTTTTTTGGCTTTTTGATAGAATTTTTGACTTGTTTTTGGATTTTGATATGTTTTGAATATTTTTGGATTTTTGATTTTCTGATGTTTTTGGATTTTCTAATTTTTTGGTGTTTTAGGATTTTCTGATTTTCTGGTGTTTTTGAATTTTCTGATTTGAGGACCTTAAGATCATACATGAATCTGAGCCACTGAGAATGTGCCCCCAGTGTGATGCAATAGACTACTCCGATAAAGGCAGGACAAACTGACCTTGAGGATGGGCCGAGTAGTACTAGGAAAGATCATGATATGAACACATGATCAAGCTATGGTGTGGATGTGAGTGGATGTATGATGGATGGAGACTTGGATGTGATGGATGATGGAAGAAAAATGGATGGATGATGCAAATCAAGCCATAAAGGTCCTGGTGGATGGAAAGTGCTTATTTACACAAGGCGCCTGTTTGTCAAGTTTTCACCAAGGTAATTGCGCAAAGTGCCACCGAAGTGGTTTTCACTAGAGGACGATTTTTCTCTTTACTAGTTTTTATCCTTTTTCAGATTTTTTTGGATTTTTTTCTTTTTTGATTTTTTTGTTGTCACCAAGACGCCTATTTGCCAGGTTTTCGTTGAAGTAACTATTTTTTCAGGACATTTTCTGATTTTTTTTAAAAAAAATTGGTTCTATACCTTGAAAGATTTAGGCATAAAACTTTTTGAGATGGGAGCTATTCATGGGCTCCTACAGAGGTTCCCCTTTGGGTATTGATAACTGATATGCCCCTGATTTGTAACTTGTCATGATGACGAAAGGTCCTAACCAATTAGGTTCAAACTTTCCTTTACTGCTTAGGTTTGGGACATTCTTCTGATTCTCTTTTAAGACCAATTCTCTGACTTGGAAAGTTCTGCTTCTGATTTTCTTGTTGTAGCTCCATTTGAGTCTATTCTGATAGACTTGTAAATGATTTAAAGCATCTATCCATCTCTCATCTAGTAGCTCTAGCTCATTCAATCGTGACACTCGATATTCTTCATCTGTGATGAGGTTTTGTAGTGATATCCTGAGGGATGGGAGCTCGATCTCGATTGGGAGTACCGCTTCTAATCCGTAGACCAAGGAGAATGGGGTGGCACCGGTGGGTGTGTGGATACTGGTTCAATAGGCCCAGAGGGCAGGATTAAGCTATAGATGCCAGTCATGACCTGCATCATTGACTATTTTCTTGAGGATTTTGAGGATAGTTTTGTTTGTAGCTTCTGCTTGGCCATTGCCTTGGGGATAGTACAGGGTGGAGAAGTGATGTTGGATTTTGAATTTTTTGCATAAGTCGTGGACATCTTGATTTTTGAATGGTGTCCCATTATTTGAGATAATGGCTTGTGGAACACCATATCGGCATATGAGATAGTTCAAGATGAACTTAGAAATCTTCTTTCCAGTGATATATGTCATGGGTATGGCTTCCACCCACTTTGTGAAGTACTCAGTTGTAGTTATGATAAATTTTTGGCCGTTGGATGAGGTGGGTGTGATTTTCCCAATGAGATCGAGTCCCCACTGCGAAAAGGGCCATGGTGTGATGATGGGATGGAGCTCTTGAGCTGGAGCATGGATGAGGTCCCCATGTTGCTGACATTTTAGACACCTCTTAGCATGATCATGTGCTTCTCTTTCCATTGTGGGCCAATAATACCCCATCCTCAGCAGTTTCTTGGCGATGGTCATCCCACTTGAGTGTGAGCCACATATACCATTATGAACCTCAGTTAGAGCGGTTAATGCCTCCTCAGCATTTAGACAGCATAGTAAGGTACCTTCTATGCTTCTACGATATAAGGTATCTCCTAGGATGACAAATCTAGATGCCTTTTTAATAAAGGTTTGTTTTAGGCTCAATGGTAGGTTAGCGGGTATGACTCCTATTCGAAGATAAGTGTAGATATCATGATACCAAGGATCACCAGGACCAACGATTACACACACATATTCTGATTCTGGTACCTCGAATGTTGGAATGAGAAGCTGCTCAATCAAAAATTCATATTTCGGCATGTTGTGAGGGATGTCTAATAAGGACCCAATTGTAGCCATGGCATCTGCTGCTCTATTGTTGGTTCTTGGAATTTTCTCAAATGTTATGTCAATGAAGGATTCCTTTAGAGTCTCCACCAGTTTCTTGTATGGAGTGAGCTTATCATCCTTAGTTTGATACTTGTTATTGACCTAATTTATGATCAATTGAGTCTCCATACACCTTGAGGGCTATGATGTTCCATTGTACTGCTATCCTAAGGCCTATAGTTAATGCTTCGTATTCTGCTATGTTGTTAGTGCAAGGAAATGCCAATTTATATGACTTTAGTATGCAGTCTCCTTGTGGAGTGATGAAGAAAACACTAGCCCCTGACCCGTGTTGTGTATATGAGCCATCAAAGTATAGTTTCTAGTGGTCAGCTATGTTGAGGTTAAAGATGGACTCATCTGGAAACTCTAAGACAAGAGGATTCTCGGAATAGATAGGTGCTTCTGCTAGTTGATCTGCGATGACCTGTCCCTTAATTGCTTTCCTCTCCACATACTCTATATCATACTCTAATAGTATCATTACCCATTTTTCCATTATGCCCGTAAGCATTGCCTTGGATAAGAGATACTTGAGGGGATCAATTTTCGCGATGAGCTTTATCTTGTGTGCTAGCATGTAATGTCTAAATTTTTGGGATGTAAACACTATTGCGAGGCAAGCTTTTTTTGATGAATGAGTAATTTAGCTCATGACCAACCATTGTCTTGCTAATATAGTAGATGGCTCTCTCCATTCCATTTTCATCATGTTGGGCTAATAAAGCACCAAGGGCTGCTGCTGTTCCTGACACATATAGTATCAATGGCTTCTTTGGAATGGGCGACATTAAGATTGATGGTGTCAGTAGATATTCTTTTATTTTGTTGAATGCCTCTTCGCACTTGGTATCCCATTTGTACGCTACTCCCTTGTGGAGTAGGTGAGATTATGGGTTCTACTTATCTGCCAGTTGTGCTATGAACCTTCTAATGGATTGGAGCCTTCCTTGGAGACCTCTTAGTTGTTTTAAATTCCTTGGTGCTTCCATCTCGAGGATTGCTTTGACTTTTGTAGGATCCACCTTGATACCCCTCATGGAGACTATGTATCCTAGTAATTTTCCTGATTGTACACCGAAGACACACTTCTTGGGATTTAGTCTGACCTTGTATTCCTCTAATCTATCAAAGATAGCACTTAGGGTTGCTATATGATCTTTTCTCTTTCTTGACTTAGCTAGGATGTCGTCAAAATTTATTTGTCTTTCTTTTAGGAATGCTGCTAGGAGTTCTTGTTCTTCTGTTAATAGTTATTCCGCATAGAATGTGATATGCGGGGCCTCCTCTGTTCCTATGTTGATCGGATTACACTTTTCGACCAAGACTACTAATTTCTCCTGATGAATAGCTCTTAAGGGAAGGTTGAATCCTTCATCCTCGGGCACCCCAGAGAGGTTTTCATTGTTGGATATGTCCTTTCTCTTTACTATTTTCTTGTCAAAGAGTGTCATAGTGTGGTTTTCACTCAAAGACTTGGATATGATTCTTAGTTTTTCACTTTTGCGATTGAAGGATTCAATCATCTCCCCGTAATAAGCTTGTGTGTCTAATTCCATTATGAACCCTGCCTTATGATCTCCATCTGGAATGTTATCCCTCAATCCCATGAATTCTGAGAGTGCCTCATTTTTTTTGAATGTATCAAGAATTGGTGATCCTCGTTGGTCATAGTTGATAAGTTGGGGGTACACTAAGCAGATTTCATGGTTTTGATGATCGGATTCAAAGGAGAGGGTACTAATCATACACAGAGTGGTATCTTTGAACAACCTAGGGAGATTGGATATGATATCTTCATCATCGCTACTAATATAGGGCTCAGTTATGAAGTTATGTGTGTTGTTACCTGCAACTATTGGTGAGTGTACTTGTACTAGCATTGGCTGAGGAGAGGCATTGGCAGCTCTAACTGAAGGACTTCGGCCACATATGGTTATTCTCGGAGGGGTACATCCAAGACCAAGATTTGTTATGGGTCACGTCTCTGGTATGATAGGTATCATAAGCCCATTGTCATTTTGTCCCAATCGTTGGTTTCTATCGTAACCCATTGCAAGCATCATTTGGAAACCTTTGCTTCTTTCATCCATTAGTAAATTAGTTGTTGGTCTTTCATCTTGGTATAGCATGTGAGATGGGTTTGTCTCAATGTCCTCTTGGCCAAGATCTCCCTAGCTTGTGAATTCAGGATAGTCTTTGGGAGACATTTGAGATGTGGAAGCTTGATTTTGTTGTGGGCGTCCTCGTGATCTAGGAGATTGTGGTAACTCTCCTATCACAAAAGCATTATTAGGGAGCCTATAACTTCCACAACCATCTTCTTGAATGATGAGCTTGATGTTGAAGATGGTGGGAATTGCAGGGATGGCGGGTGTCTCTGTCATAGAAGTGGATGTGAGAATGACGGGGTCGATGTATGATGTGGACGGGCCCTCATCATTCTTTGGCACTTGGGGGATTTTGTAGTACTTGGCCTCAATATTTTTGCAATATGAAAACGGTTCAGGATCTCCATGGACGGTAACCTCTTGTCCATTATGTGTGAATTTCACACATTGGTGGAAGGTTGATGCTACGGCTTTCATAACATGAATCCATGGGCGGCCCAAGAGGATGTTATATGGCAAGTCAAGGTCCAAGACCTGACAGGTAGTTTCCATGAGCATCGGGCCTACTTGAAAGGGAGTTTGATTGTGCCCTAAGACACTCTTTCTTGGTCGTCGTATGCTCTTATTGTGATTCCTTTACCTTTGTCAATGGAATCTTCTACTATTTTTAGTTGCTTGATAAGGCTGAGAGAATAGATGTTCAAACCTGCACCTCCATCCACCAAAACTCTTTTGATTTTTCTCTTGTTCACAATGACCTCCAAGTGAAGTGCACGATTGTGAGATGGTTGGGCAGGAAAATATTGGTCAGAAAACGTAAGGAGATTAGGTGTTATGATTTTTTCGACCATAGCTTGGAATTGTTCCACATCAAGATCTACGGGGACAGTGGATGAGGCTAATGCTTGCTCAAGGATCTTCTTATGTGTAGATGAGATTTTCAATAACTCCATAATGGAGATGTGTGCTGGTGTTCTCTTGAGTTGATCTACTATACTATAGCCATTATGAGCGGGTCTAGATGAAGGGGCTTTGGTTGGTTGGGATGAGCTTGCAATGGTGACTTTCCCGCCTCTTGTGGTGACTCCACAATCTTCGGCATGGGTGCCCTTGATGGTGATAACCATGCAGTCTTCATTTAGGGAGGCGAAAACTGTTTCGTATACATGATTGACACTGCCTTTTCCTTTATCTTTGTTGTTGCTATTTCCCTTGTTGCCATGATTTGGCATCGGATTTGTGTAGATTTTAAGGTCCTGATTGCCTGTAGGTGGTTCCACATTGATGATCCTTTTGTCAATGAGATCTTGAATGATATTTTTAAGTCTCATACAATTGTTTGTGGTGTGACCTTTGATCTTATGAAATTTGCAAAGTTGATTTTTGTTGTACCACGGGGGTTTGACATCAGGTTCTTGGTAATTTTCAAATGTAGGTGCTTGGATGAGTTTTTCATCGATGAGCTTTTTCATGATGTCTTCCAGTGGTTCCCCCAAGGTAGTGTATTTTCATTTTGGATAACTCTTGCATTGGGGTGGTCCTCTTTGATCATTGAGGTTATTGATAGTAGGATTGTTATTAGGTTGATATGTTGTGTGATGGGTGTTTTGGCATTTTTTTTGGATTTGCGGTGTGGGTGTGTTTTGGCATGGACCACTAATGACCCCCTTGGAATCTACGACACCATCATTACTGACATTCTTGTTCCTTGCCCATGTGCGAGGTGTATCATTATAATTGGATGATGGGTGGTTGTTTTGCGTTTCATGATATGATGTTGATTCCGCAGGTTGAGTCACAAGGGCTCTTTCAATGCTAAGCACTTTGGGGATCAACTGATCATAGGTGGTGATTCCCTGAACCTTGAGATGAAATGACAAGTGATTTTCAAGGTTGGCTATGATCGTGTAGAGTTGTTCTTCTAGCATGGTCCACTTGCTCCGATTGGCCTTGGATCGCCATCGTTGAAGGAATGAAGCAAAAGATTCATTCTTTCCTTGTTTTAGAGCATATAATTCTTCAAGACTGACATCCATTGTAATGTTACATGCATAGTTTTTAATGAATGCATCCCTGATTTCCTGGAATGTCCTAATGCCTAAAGGTAAGTGAGAGAACCATTCTATAGCGGTACCTGCCAAGCTCCTAGGGAATAGCCGCATCAGATACGTGTCATCATATGGGACCTCCATACAATGAACTTGGAATTCCCTAATGTGATCTTCAGGGTCTCCCATCCCTCGGTACTTGTCGAATTTAGGGATTTCAAATCCCTTAGGGAATGGTTTCATTTCTAAGCTCCTATCAAACGGATAGGGACACAAGTTTCTTGGTGCTTTGGTCGTTCACCCTGATTGAAGGTCGAGCACTTGTTGCGAGAGCAACCTGAGTTGTGTCGTTACATCATTTTGTGTATTAGGGGGTGGGATGAAAGAGTTTTGGGGTGTTTGAGTCGTTGGTTGGATGGATGGGTTGTTTGGTGCGTTGTTTGATGGTATCGATATGTTCTGGTGGGAGAAGTGGGCTTCTACTTCCTTTTGTATGAACAACGCTTGTTGTTCATCTTGTTGTTGTTATGCTAGGATTTGTGCTTGTTTTTGTGCTTGTTGTTGTTCCAACAACGCTTGTTGTTGGGCTACCAGTTCTGTTGCTTCTTCTTGTTCTTGATATTGCTTTAGTGCTTGTTGGTACGCTTGCCATTGTACTGCTTGTGCAAGAAGTTGTGCTTGTGCTTGCGCTTGCTATGCTTGTTTTTGAGCTTGTGCTTGAGCTTGAGCTTGAGCTTGCGCTGCTTGTTGTTGTAATAAGAGTTGTGCTTGAGCAATTTTTTGTGCTTGCAATGCTTGAGTAGCTTCTTGTTGTTGTTGTTGTAACAATGCTTGTGCTTGTTGTGCTTGTTGTGTTTGTTGCACTTGTAAAGCGGCTTGTGCAGCTTGGGCAATTTGTGCAGCTTTAGCGGCTTGCTGAGCAGCTATGTGTATGGCTTTTTGTTTTTGGACTTGTTGGTATCTTCTTTGGAAGGAAAATTACAATGCTGCATCATATTGGTTTGATGTGGTGAATGTTGGTGGTGGTGGTGAATGGTGATGTTGTGTTGGTTATTTGATTAGTGGATGGTGATTTTGGTGTAGTAAGTGGCATCGTTGATGTGATTGGCCCTTGGGAGACCATGCTTTGTGATGATGTGGGGTTGTTCGATGATGTTTCCAGTGCTTGCATATTTGTCATTTGTTGTTGTGATATTAACGACAAATTTTGGGCATTTGGTGTAATGCTTTGATTGATGGTTGGGATATTGTTTTGATTGATGCTCGATAGAGGGGGAAGCCCTAAACCAAGGAGTGGTATGGATGATAATGGTAGTGTTGGGATAGGTGTAAATGTAAGGGGTGTCAGTTGTTGCATGGTGTCGAATATGCCCCCTGGTCCAAACATATCTCCCTCTTCTTGTGAATTTGTGAGAAGAGGTGTTTGTGGTGCTCCATGAAAAGATGTTGATGATGGGTCATAATGTAAGGTGAGAGGAACATTTTTGTGCAATAGATTTTGGGAGATGTTTTGTTCCAATGTGGTGTTTGAGTCCAAGTTTTGGTTACTAATAAGGGGGTGTGATTGGAGAGCATTGAGAAATGTGTTTCCCTTGTTAACGTTGGGTTGAGTTGGAGCAAATGATGTTGTGAGTTGCGGGATGTTCTGCGTGATGTTTTGAGATGGGGATGATGGATGAGATTGGTGGAAAATATTTCTCTACTATAGTGCTCACGTCAAAATTGGAAGGCAACTTGGCCCCTTTTTTTACTAGTTCAAGCATGTACAACAAAGGGTTAAGTCTCATTATGATGTTGATGATTCTATGGTTGTCTGGATTTTGGAGCATTTCCATCATTTCTTCATGAGACATTCCAAAAGTGAGGTCCTCTCCTTGGTCTTCCTCTTGCGGATTTTGTGATGTTGTGGGAAGGTTAACCGTGAGTGTTCCGGACCCAATAAGATTCATTTTCAGAGTAGTTTGACTCAAGTCACTTGAAGCAGGTGTTTCTTTGTTGGTTTCCATGCTCTTCTTGTGTTGAGATCTAGTTTGAACCATAAAACAAGGATCAATTTTCAAGAATGGGAGATAAATCTCTTGACTCCTTTGGATTGATCTTTATTTTATGTCCCAAAAGTAGAAAGTTTTTAGGATGCTTTAAGGATCAAATGATGATATGATGATGATGTTAGGGATGAATGATACAAATGTTTTTGGCTTTTGATAAATCTTGAATGAGACACTAGGCTTTTAGGACTTGCAGATTTTGACTTTGATTTGTTTTTGGATTTGGGATTTTGTCCTTGAGTTTGATTTGGATTTGAATTTTTGAGCAAGTAGATCCTAAGATGTTTGGATTATTACCTAAGGATGAATTTTCTCAAATAATAATTTGAATATGTGCAAGGAAAAGGATGCATCTACTCACACCTATCCAAACAAGATGATAGTTTTACTAAGCATATGATGAAGGATTCATCTTCATACACTAAGCTAAATGAGATGGTTTTGATAACTTTTTTCTAAGCATATGTAAAAGGATGCATTTACACATACCTAGGTAAGGTGATTTTGATCATGTTTTCAAGGATTTCATCTCAAATATTTTGATGGTTTTGGTTTTGCCAAAAAAGCCTAGTATTAGGGATGATTTCAAGATTCTCCAAAAGGTGATTGTGAGATGATGTTTTTTTTTGGTGTGGATGAAAAGGTTTTTAATTTGATTTCATCCTAAAATGAACCTAAAAGGACACTTTGTTTGCCTAGATCTCAGTATTGAAGAACAAGCTTTTCTCTAAACAAGATGTTCAAACTCTTTGAAAAGATTTGGGTTTTGGCAATAATAGAACGAAATATACCAGGATTGTTTCTTGAAGCCTTCTTGTAAAAGTTGAAAAGCAGTCTTTTTCTGACTTCGTATAACATAGAAAGGCGTTCTTGACAGGCTATCAAACTAAGGCTTTCACCTTTGGTTTCTTGATCTTGACTTTGCGTGAAATCATTGAAGACACATGTGTGGGGTCCAATTGTTTTTAGCCTTTGTTTAATGAATTCTTTTTACCAAAAACACACTCTTGATTAGATTTCAAACTGAATGTTCAATGTCTCAACTTTGTCTCATTTCACAAGGTATATTATGCAAAACTTTGATGAATTTAAGGCAAAGATTGCCTATTGTTTAACTTTAGGGGGCAAATTGAGATGTAAATTCAAGTGCTTAGGAACCTCTAAGGATGTAATCCCAAGGGTAAGCAACAAAACAAGAATTTGGTCAATGATATTTTCCTCCTAAAGGGTTTGAAATTTTGAAAATCATGTTGAATGTTTGTTTTGCAAATGTTTTCGAATAAAACACTATGTTTTCAAACAAGCAATGTAACATTCCTAGCTCAATTGGTACGTTTTTCTTGGTGGGCTTGCCTCATGCTCTTCGTACTAGAAGAGATGACTTTACATGCAACCAAGGGAAAAATATAAAGGTATGTTAAGAATGAAATCTTAACCTCCATATTTCAACCAAGATCAGAATGGCAAGTAACTTCTTGGAATCTGAGTTCCAATGCACCACTTTGATAAACTCATTGGATGGACTAGATGGATGCTATAAACAAGGTTCTTAATGACACAACATTGGGGACATGGCACCTTGCGAGCATCTAGCAAGCCACTAAAGGCTTTAATCAATCCTACTAGGGGCTCTTATACATTTTATGGTAGTACCCCGTTCTGAAAGACACTGTACGGCTAAGGCCTACATACCATGAGGACTTGACAGTTTAGTCTTATCCATTTATATACCGGCCCGAATGAAAAATCGGTTGGAGTCGCCTTCGAGTTCTCCTTTCATATGTGTCTCTTAGGCAAGCCCCTCTAAAGGTAAACAATAGCGAGCAAGCACATTCGTAGTTCGATCGACCTTTGTTTAGAAACAAAGGGAGAACACACGCAATGTACCTAACTCACACTCGCACAAGATTTTGTTCAATTTTAAGCCTAAACTGAAGTGTGGAGGTGATCACTTTATCTTACGCCAAAATCACCAAAAAGGCCTTTTGATTCTCAAGATCGCTTGGAGGCGCAAGAGAAGTGCATACGTCCTTTTCAATGACTTTAGTTTAAGTAAGTAACCACAAAACAAGGCAAACACACATTCATTTTATCCTTCCAAAGCAAATGTTTGATTCGTTTTAAGCACCAAATGAAATATGAAGATTGCTTATCCAATTTTTAACCCAAAACGAAATCTAGTAAGTGTCTAAGCTTCAATTTTAACCTTTTATGAATGGAAAACATCAAATTGTTCTTTTTAGACTCAAACGAAAATTAGTGTCCTAGGACCGAAAAGGTAACAATTTCGTAAAGAAGAGTTGAACAAATGCTTAAAGCGTTTAAAAAAACTTTGGTTTTTTAAAATATCCTCCTCCTTTCATTTTCCTTTGCTAGCCTTCTCCTTGCTTTCCTTCGTTTTGTACCTTTGTTGCTTTTCATTTTCCTTGTGTCTTTGTTGTTCGTTGTTTGCTTTTTGTACCTTCTTTATACCTATTCCATCAAAAAGATAATCATGTGAGGATTAAATTCATAATAACATAATCCAAACAATTTGATTAGAAAGATGCATTCATAAATGAATCATGCTTTTCTTTGAATTTAAGTATAAAACTAGATGATTTTCTAAAAAGTTTCTTTGGTCGATAATTTTAATCCCAAATAGACTAAGATTTTGCATGAAGAATCTATTTAAAGATAAAGAATCATCAAATTTATTAGACCCATTCCTCCCCCTATCATAATCCACATTACTAGAGGTATTGAACCAATAAAACAACCATAAAGAATAATTTTTTTTTTGAAAGCACCCTCTTAACCCCAAATGTTGATTCTTTCACAATAACTATAATAATGTGAGTAGGCAAACAAAAAATAATTTCATTCAATGGATGGAATGACTCTTTTATTGCCCTATGTTGATTATATTGACTTTGCTTTTGAGAGCATCTTAACATATTTAATGATCATTAAAAATAACAAACTAGCCAACTCACTCTGTACGCTCCCCAAATGGAAATTGCCCCTTTAAATTCTAGTACGCAAAATTCGCAAGTTACCCAGACTATTTGACAACATATTCCTAAAAATGTGGTCTCATGGAATACAGATTCTCAAGCAAATGCATTTGGTGGGAATAAATTTGAAAATCACATTGATGCTAATGCAATGGGTAGGTGTGAAGCTACGTTCCATAATGATTTCAATGTTTTGGAAAGTGACTTTTACTTCAACTACACCCTTTCTTCAACATCAGCGATAGGACTATTTGACAGAATTCCTGAAAATGTGGTCTCATGGAATACAGATTTGAGCAAATGCATTTGGTGGGAAGAAATTTGAATGAAGAAACTTTAAAAACTTTCAAATGAAACGCAAGTTGTAAAAGTATAGACAAGACATGTGGACTGTTTAACAATCCACCAGCATAGACAAAGCACGTGAATGTTTTGACAGTTTAGTAGCATAGACAGAGCACGTGAATTGTTTGGCAAGAATTCTCACAGAAATGAAATCTCATGGAACACTATGATTATAGGATATGCACAAAATGGATTTGTTGAAAATACTTTAGAAACTTTCAAGCAAATGCGATTGGCAGATGTAGAGCGATATTCTACAACCTTTGTCAGTATCCTCCCTGCCTGCGCCAAAATGGGGGCCTTGGAACAGGGTATAGACATCTATTAAGGCATAATCAATAGTGGATTTTTGTCAGATGTTATAGTTTCAAGTGCTCTAGTAGACATGTATTCAAAAATGTGGGAGTCTACAAAAGGAAAGGGAGTTGTTCGACCAAATGCCTAAAAGAACTGTCATTTCATGGAATGCCATGATTACAGGATATGCACAAAGACAAGCAGTGCCATAATGATTCTTATAGTGACTGTAAGTGAAATACAGCACACTAGATCCACTGCATTTCAATGAATAATAAATGAACAGTGACAAAAATGCCTCATAGAAATGTGGTCTCATATAATGTGGAAAAAAATCACATCCACCATTAACAACTACCGCCTTTCAATACTGTATAAACCAAGGAGATACATGCAGGCCGCCAAGAGTAATATGAATAAAGATTTAAAAAGTATGTAAAGAAAATCTCAGGCTAATGCATTTAGTAGGTGTAAAGACAAATTCCCTAAGCATTCCCAGCGTCAGAGAAATGAAGTAGTGGGTATAGGTGAGAGTTTGATGGGCAGACATATAGAAATTTTAGTGTTTTGCAAAAGGTTGTGGTGTGTGTGGCATTCCATGCTGCAATTTCTTGTTACACTAGCTAAGGACGACTCTTTATATGGTGGAGGACTCATGTTATAACCAATTCAAACAAACCACCCATGGGTGCTAACTTCTTTGAAGTTGCAGGAAATGAATCAACAGACATTGCGGAGATACTTTCTCAATGAGACAGAGAGACAGTGTATCTGCTTCCACGTATCAAGGATTTTCTTCTTCATCCTAAACTGAATTTAGCTACATTCCTCTTCTTGAATGAAAAAATAGGAGATGATTTAAAACTAAGAAGTGTTTCTTTCTCCTGGGAAGCAAGGAAATAACCCTCTTTTTTTTCTTTTTTTGGCAGTTCTGCAAAGTGAAAGAGGACTAGGTGTTGTTCTTAAAGAAAAGTTGTCATCATTGGATTCAGCAAGCAATTTAACTGGTCATCATCTGCAGGTGCAGCTGTAGGTACAACAAGCCAAGGGTCAAAATTAGCTGACTGCCTCAGATATTGCTTGAAAAGCATTTCTTCTAGGAGATGTGCAAATGGGACTTAATGGAGGCAACGCAGGAGTAAGGAAAGGCAGTCAAACATAATAGATGACATGGATTTGATACTACAGTAGTTTCAAAAGGATCCTCAAAAATAACAGGCATCACATCCCAACAAATCTCCCAGCCATTAAAGAAAACAACAAAGTCATCGATAAGACCAAATGACAAGCATGTTAACAATCAGAAAGATTAAGGACTGCAAATCGATTTCTGTTGATTCTCCATCAAAGCATGTATGATCACAAGTATATCATCAATATTCATGATGCAGGTAGATATTTTAAGGATAATCTACAAACCATAAATTTTATATTGACAACAAATTACGTAAAGGAAAATACATGTTGTGAAAACAGAGAAAAATACAGCAAATTTAATAAAGGAGAATATATGTTGTGAAAACAGAGACACAAAGCATCAGCAAACAGATAAGTGGTGCCATCATGGAGATGAGTTAAAAAAAAATCCTATGAACACAAAGATATTAGATTCAATCACATATTCAAGACTATAGCAGATTGGAAGAAATGTTGTTCTTTCACCGAAAATAATAACATTAGTAAAAAATCCCTACAGAGATTGGATTACAAAGAGCCCTCCTTCTAGCACCAAACTGTGAGCATCTTTTCGAAATCTGCACATACTTATCTTCAAACCAAGTTTAGTATCTACAAATTTCTCAAGAACACCCCTATGAAATACATTGTGAATGTTTTCAAATGCAATAAATGACAAATAGAAAAAACTAAAAGCATTAAGAAAACTAAAACAAGTTACCTATTCCATAGTGGATTGGTGTCACATGTGCAAGTGACCATTTCCCAATCCTTGATCAAAAGCTAAAATGGTGATATGTAATGGAGATCAAGAGCTAAAATCAATCCTCAAGCTAAGAGAGTGACTTTGCATGTAAAATCTGGATGCATTGATGAGGACCAAGGTCTTCATTTATAGATTTTCTTGAGGAGAGATTGGCCAAATGGGTGAGATGTGGGACTAAAGATCCACCAATGAGAAGAGGCCATTTGTCAAGTGGTGATAGGCTATGAGTTGTGCAAGATTTGAGAAATGTGACCATGAGAGGGAGTTTCAAATTTGAATTTGAGAGGCAAGATGAGTGGGGGACAAGAAAATGATTAAAAAAATGCAATGTTGGAGGGACAAATCAACTTGTCATTTTTTTCAAACTTGAGGGAATATTCCCCATAAATGCCACATTGAGTGAAAATGACGATTTAATAAATCAATAAATTGATTTATTTATGCAAATGGAGATATCTAGGGGATTTGATGGGTGATTAGCACTTAATCAAAGATTAGATTAATTAAGCTGATATTAGATGATTGTGACATTCCACTTAGACTTTTGGATATCTTTAAAAGATTAATTGATTTATTCAATAACCTTTAGGAGTTTGATTAAATAAAACCTGATTTATTTAATTGATGAATGCATAATGTCAATTTGACATGTCTACAGGAGGAAAAGAAAGCATATAAGCTACCAACACAACATAAACCCCTATTATGTACTTTGTAGGAAGACCCTACCTCAAATGGCTCCAACCATATTGATCATGTAAACCCATTTACAGGTTGGCAGATGTAGCTACCTATGTGAAACAATGTTGGATGACTAAAAATTGTGTGCACAACGAATTGCTAAATTGTAGCCGCTACCATCAAAAAGATAAAATAAGCATCTCATGAATTTTTTTGAATAAATTTGATACTCAATAAGTCACTCTTTATTATATGCCTTTTCAACTAAATGATTCACATTGTCACTACCTTGCATAGGGTCACCAAAATTTTCTTGTACCACGTTAGATTTAATATTGCTTTGTAATTGATTTTATCAACAAAAAGAAACTAGCCCTTGAATTCAACATCCCACATACAAATCGTGAGGTAAAGATACTTCTTGGTTGCTATGTGTGGGAATAATTGCACCATTTAAAAATTTTGGGCCCCAATTTGTAATATCAACAAAATCACTAGATTTAACCACCTCTTTATCTATCTCAATTCTTCCTTCATTGGTATTCATCCCACATATTGTTTCAAAATTTTGATTTGAGCAACATGAATCTTGTGTAATATTTTCTTCAAAATGAAAATATTCAAGAACGTGATGATTTATTACCTCTTCATCTGCTACCTTATCTTCATAAGTTTCATCAATAAACTAAAATGTTTCAAATTCAGGCTGCATGTGAGAAGAAAGAATGCTCAATGATTCACTTGCCTCTTGGAACTAATTTTTTATTTGACTTTCATCTGCACAATGCATATTGATATCTTCAAAAATGAAATCCATTTCTGATGATTTGTTGGCATATTCCTTTTTAGAAACTTGGTCTTCTACCTTCATGTTAGCTAGATCATCATATAATTTTATATCAAAACTTTCAAATCTAAAAGTTTCAATTTCTGGAGCACAAGTAGGCATCAACGACCGTTCATTTTTGTTTAATTTTGGACTATCCATAACAACTGATGAATCTTTAGTATTTGCAACTAAATTAGAAGATGTCATACATGTCAATCGTTTACAAGGAGAGTAATCTTCTTCATCATTGGAAGAATCAGAATCACCTTCATCTATCTCACAGTTAAGATTATAAATTTTAGCATCAAAAGATTCAGTCCTCACATCACCTACTTCATTTTTTCTGAAAAAAAAAAAAATTGATTAAAAATTGCGAGATTGGAACATTTAGCTATAGGGTGAAAGAAATTTGATGAATTCCTTTTTTGAAACTTTAAATTTTTATGTCTTTGACCCATGCCATTTTGTGCAAACCTTTCAACTTTATCTTTCTTCCACATCCCAGATAAAATGAAATAATCTTCAATATTAATAACTTCTTTTTTTGCAATCTAAAGATCACTTACCTTACTTTGGTTCAAGAGGAATCCAATGTCAGGATGTAATGCTCCAATGAAAATGGTCATTTGCAGCTCTTTACTTGGCTAAAGATTATGAGGAATCTTTTGTAGACATCTATCAAACTATTCTACAAACTCCCTTATAGATTCACTATCTTTCTTTTTGATGTTGATAAGTTGAGATGAAAGTGCACATGCATCCAATGTTGGTTTAAATATTCCAAGAAACTTATTTTCCATGTTGTCCCAATTAGTAATATATCCATCTTCTAAATATTGAAACCAAGCACCAACAACTCCAATGAGAGATTCTCAAATAGTCTTAAAAAAACATTTTCTTCTCTTACAACTAAAATGCCACAAGCTACTATGAAGGCTCAAATGTGATCATCTGCAACCTATGAGTCTTCTCCATTAAACTTTGGAAAATTATTTCTTGAACCTACAGGCAAGTCTAGATATTGTGGAAATGCTAAAGGTCTGAATTGGGAATACCATCCAGTTGGGATGAAACCAACGCCATAATGTAGATTAGAAAAGGAATGGCTGGGTATTTTACCAAAAATAATTTTTGGGTAGATCCCAAACATCAAAGTCGCCAACCTCCATTTTAAAGGGGGTATTTTCAGATTCTTGGGAAAATAAAAACACTTGAAAACATAAGAACTTCGATTCTCTCCTCAACAAAGTCACCAAAATATGTTAGTATACAAATTGGTCACTATGGTTTGATGTGATAAATGACTCTTTATTTCCCAACTTAGTAGTGACACAATGAAACTAATAGCTCTGCAGATCTCTATTGAATTAGCGATCTTCCTCTAAATTTTAGAGGTACAACTCCTTATAATCTTCAGTGAATTAAAAGAGACTAAAAAAAAAACTAAGGTGTGCTTTTACCCAGAAAGCAATAAAGGAAATCGAACATCTACACATAAAAATGATACAAATGTGGAAGGAAATTTGGAGTAAAGGAAAATGGAAACAAATGACACAAAGACCATTTGCTACACACTTAAAAACAATAATAAAAAACAAAAGAAACAACTTCTTCCAAATAAGAGAGAAGATTTAGATGCTCAGGACTCAAAGATCTTTTCATATATCCATCTACAACCAATTAGAATAGATTTTTATACTCAAAAGAGATTGTGGTTTCACAAAGGAAAATATACAAATAGAAAGAGGACAAATAAAATCAAAGATTCAAATATCCCTTTATTCATTTGAAAGATAGAGCTCAGAGACTCTATAAACTTTGTACAAATTGTTCTAGCATGAAAGAAGCACTGTAAATAAAATAAAAAATACTATTTTCCCTCGAGAACTCTCAAAGAAGTTTCCCCTATTTCAATAGTAGCCAAAAAAGACCCCTCTTGTGGTTGCAAATTACATATTTATAAAATTCTTTCCCCTTTTTGGAAGCTGCACCTTTCAAGTGATTACATAACGGTATCTTGAATTTGATTTTTCTTTTGGGTATGTGTAGGATCACCATGGAAAAAATAGGCCCTTAAGTGGCAATGAAAATTCAGAAAAATCAGAGTTAGGCAACTTGACATAAAAATTTGAATAAGTTATCTATATTATTTCAAAAATATGTAAGAATAGAATCTATGGAAAATTGAATTTAGTTTCTAAACTACTAAGTTTATTTTATTTTTTTAAAAGTCTATTTGGTGAAAATTTGAAATTTCAATGTAGTAATTCTTAAATTTCAGGGGAAAAATAAGAAATAGGTGTTTGTCTGACCACCATAACCACAAGAAAATGATAATATTTTTTTATAATATTTTAGATATAAATAGAGGACTCATGTCCGGATGTGACGCATATTTTTTTGTAATTTTTTTTTCAAGTAAATAATTAATTATGAATTTTTTATTACAACTTTTAAAAAATATAAAAACTCGTATGTCTAACCACCTTAACTTGGTCAAAATTTCATGAAATTCATTTTTTTTTAATACTATAGTATGCGAAGCATAGAATGTGAAACATGTGCTGGATTCAAAAAATATGATACTATTTGACAGTTATAGATGTTTTTCACCTTCAATGAGAGAATATCAATGCCTCAGTTGAGGATAGCACAAACCCTTTTTAAGAAAATTTATGATGTGATTGAAAAATGCTGCATGGTTTCTTTATCTTATGTACAAAATTTTATGTCAAGCTCTGGACCATCATTTGGTTTGCAGATGCTAATGATGAGTAGTGAGGTTGCTAGTAGCCTCAGAGGCAAAGTAGTAATTGCACAAAAAAGCAAAAGTTCCAAAGTTGAGTGACAAGGCGCATTTGCATGAAAAAGAAGAGGGATTCCTAGTGATCATCTAACTGCATGAGACAAGAATTCAATCTCATGGTTGTCTTTGTGAGTTTGAAAAATCTTATAGATCCTTTTCATCAAACTTGCAAAATTTCACATCAGACCTAATTAAACTATCTTTTCTAAATCCATAGGTCCAAATTTAATACCCGTTCCCTCATCTTTGTCCACATGGGCACACTTATTCAGTTGCTGATTACTAAAAGAGAAATTTGCTTCATATGTTGGAATTCATAAGTAGGAGGTATTTCCACAACATGTCAAATTGTGATATTGCTATCAAGATTCAACCGTGTAGTTGTACAAGTCAAACTCATTGACCCATACAACTACACAGTTGAATCCTGATAGCAATATCACATGTTGGAATTCCTTGTAGTGAATATTCATCATTAGCATACCTAAATTATTTATATTTCGCCTCACTTACATAAAAATGTTTTTAGTTATTTGACAGTTATAGATGTTTTTCAATCAGCCTATCAATCAGAACTTTAGTTATAATTCTAATAGAAAATGAATAATAATTATTTATTAAATTAAAAGTAAAGAATAATTTATATTGGTGGAAAGTTGATAGTCTCCTCTACAAACCCTTTTCGTTTCATCAATTTTGGCTAAAAAAAAGGTTGTCAACCACATGGACGAAGTCTAGAAAAACAAGGTAAGTTGTAAAACATGTTTTTTGCTTTGAATTCTTAAGATTGGCATGTCCAAGCCAAATTCCAAAGCAAGCCCGAGGCTAATCCCTAGGAAATAAATTTTGTGTCAGAAATATCGGATATCTATTTCAAATTGAATATCTATTTCAAATTGGATATCCGTTTCAAATCGAATATCCATTTTGAATCAGATATCCAATTTGGTTTATATATGATTTTAAAAAATGTTATACACTTTATAATATATGATTTAGAAAATGTAATAAATATTTTATAGTTTATTTTAATATATCGAGTTTAGAATATACAATATAGTTTATAATTTAATATATAATATATTATATTATTATAATGTATAATATTTCAATATTATTTCTATATTTTAGTTAATGTATATATATATATTACTAATATATAAAATATTATATAACTAATTAATATTACTAACATATATAATATTTAAATATTGTCTCTTTCCCTCTCTCTCTCTCTCTCTCCCCCATTATTCCACTCCTAATTCTCTCTCCTTCTCTCTACCCTTCTTCCCCTCTTCCCCTCTCCCTTCCCCCTCCTAATTCTCTCTCCCTCTCTCTCATCTCTCCCTCCTACCCCCTCTCCCTCTCTCAAGTCTCTCTCTCTCACTCACTCCTATGTCTCTCCACTCT